>MCJB01016813.1:0-54641 GCA_002018475.1 Nicotiana obtusifolia
CATGAAGGAAGTGCTTGCATCACTGGTTTGATTCTATTGACTGTTTGTGCAGTCCAACATTTTGTTATTGCTTGATGGAATGTTAAGCCCTCGTGTGTTATTCCTGCTCTTTGCAAAAAGTATTTTCATACCTTGGTAGCAGTGTTGGAAGTGTAGAAGAGGTGAACCATGTTTTCTTCCTTTGGTTCAGTGCAGCACCAGCATTTTGAAGGCAGTTGGTATCCCCATCTTTTCAAGAGATCATCCAGTGGTAATTTTTCTCTCCAGACTCTCCACATGAAGAAGGCAATCTTGAAAGGAAGTCCTTTAACCCAAATCATCTTGTATGCTCTTCTTGCTTCTTCTTTTTTCCTGAGGTATTCCCAAGCAGTTTTGACTGTGAATTGTCCTTGATTCTGCAGCATCCAGTATGGAATGTCAAGTGTGTCATCCATATTTGGAAACTTTATTGTGGTGGTTATGTGCTCTACCATTTCCTATGGCAAGTAATCTGATAGCTGCTGCATGTTCCGGGTTCCATTTTGGAGGAAATTATTTACGTTATGGATTGATTCGTCAATTGGGAAGTTTGCTGGCACTAAGAAGTATAGTGCTCCCTATCTAGTCCAATTATCATACCAGAAGAGAGAGGAACCCATTTTGATTTGCCAAGCAATTTGATGTTCTATGATCTCTCTACATTCTAGCATTTTCTTCCATGTTTAGGATCCTCTCTTCCATGGCACAATTACTGCATTGTGTTTTTTGCAGTTATTTTGACACATGTATGCACTCCAGAGACTAGGCTTAGTTCTGAAATTCCACCACAGTTTGCAGAAAAGGGCCTTGGACGTGTCATGGAGAGATCTGAATCCTGCTCCTCCTTCCTCATAAGGTAAACATAAGTTATTCCATGATGACCAATGTCTGTTGGTACCTCCCACTGTACTACTCCAGAAGAATTGTGCAAAAAGCTTATGTATGTTGTTGATTACTTGTTTTGGAGGATTCACTGCTGATAGTAGATGCAATGGCATGCTTTGTAGGACATGTTTGATCAAAATGGCTCTGCCTCTAATAGAAAGTAATTTGCCCTTCCAAGATTGCAGCCTGTCTTGTATCTTATTCACAATGTCTTGATAATAAATGATTCTTTTCCTGGAGTAGTATATATGGCAACCTAGATAGGTGAATGGGAAATTATGTCTCCCAATTCTTGTGATTCCTTCTGTTCTTGCTATTACCTCTGAGGCAGCTGAGTGATGCATGTAGATGGAAGATTTGTTCTTGTTTATTAGCTGACCTGAAGCTGCTTCGTATGCACTCAAAACTTCCATTATTAGTTGTAGTGTGTTGGCATCTGAGGATGAAAAGATGATCGTGTCATCTGCATACGATAGATGATTGATTCTTGGGCTTTTCCTGGGTATTCCAAAGCTTTTGAACTGAGGATTTTGGTGAAGTGCATTTAGCCCCTTTGAGAGTGCTTCAGCAGCTATGATGAATAATGTGGGTGATAAGGGGTCCCCTTGTTTGACGCCTCTTGTTGATTTAAAGAAACCTTGAGGTTGGCCATTGATGAGAATTGTACCAATTGTTACCCACGATGTCAAAGATCATACCAATGAAGACTTCATTGAACCCCATTTTCCTAGGACTTTGGTTATGTATAACCAAGATATTCTGTCAAAAGCCTTGGTCATATCCAGCTTGATGACCACATTTGGATCTGCTTTTGTTCTTTGCCCAATATCAGTGATGATTTCCTGTGCGAGGAGGATATTTTCCACTATTGTTCTGCCTTTCACGAAACCAGCTTGTTCTTGGGAGATGAGGGATGGTAGAATGACCAAAAACCTTTCGTGTATGATTCTCGAGAAGATCTTATTGATGAAGTTGCTAAGGCTTATTGGCCGCAGGTCAGAGAATGTCTCTATCTCTTTCTTCTTAGGTATGAGGACCAAATTAGTGTGTGTTATACATTTGGGCAGGTGCCTTCCTGAAAAGAATGTTGTGACCATGTTTTGTATGTCTTCTCCTATGATTTCCCAACAGGTTTGGTAGAATGTGCCTGGGAAGCCATCTGGTCCTGCAAGACTGTCCCTGTTCAGACTGAATACTGCTTGTTTGATTTCTTCCTTTGTTGGAACTCTGGACAGCTCTGCATTTTGTTGTGTGTCTATCACTTGCTGAATGTTTTCCAAAATTCTGAAGTCTGAGGGTGTTGTTCTTTCAGTGAATTGGTCCTTGTAGAAGTGAATGGCTTCTTCCACTATCTGTTCCTGCTCCTCTATCCAGATACCAGCACTGTTTTGAATTCTTCTTAACTTTAGTCTTTTCCTTCTACCATTTACTTGAGCATGGAAGAATTTAGTGTTTTTGTCCCCGTCTTTACACCATGCCATTCCTGCCTTTTGTTTCCAGAATTGTTCTTCTAAAGCTAGGTGCCTGACCATTTGTGCTTGTACCTTTTGTAGCATTTCTCTGTTTTGTGCAGTTGGCCTCTCTTCAAACTGTTTTTCATGGACTAAAACCACTTCCTCCATGCTTGCTATATTTTGGAAAATGTCTCCAAATGCTGCTTTGCTCCAAATGGACAGAGCTCTCTTCAGTTTTTTCAGCTTATATTTGAAGATGATGAAGGGATCTCCATGGAAATCTGCTTGCCAATTCTCCCTTACCACTGCTTCAAAGATATCCTGCTTGGTCCAGAAATTGAGAAACTTGAAAGGCTTCTTGATTGTTTTTGATTCCTTGTAAAGTTGCAATAGCAGTGGACTGTGATCTGATCCTATTTTAGGGAGATGTGTGACTTCTATTGTTGGGAAAGCTTGCTACATCATTTGATTTGCTAAGCATTTGTCAAGTTTTTTGAAAATGCATTCCTCATCTGCTCTCCCATTCCACCAAGTGAAGATACTTCCTTTGAATCCCAAATCTGTTAGGCAGCTGATGTTGATGCAATGATTGAAGTTATCAACTTCATTGAAAGGGACAGGGAGGCCTCCATATTTCTCTTCTTGATCACATATGACGTTGAAGTCACCTCCCACTATCCAAGGAATGGTTATTGTTTGAGATAAGTCATATATTGAATCCCATAATTCTATTCTTTCTGTTGGAGTGCATTTAGCATAGACAAGTGTGAGGACTAGTTCCATTTTTGTCTCTGTGTGAAGGAGCTTCAGGGTGAGTTGTTGAATTGTGTCTGTTAGCACTCTGACCTCATATTGATTATCCAGAAAGGCCCATATTTTGTTGGAAACATTTGCAAAAGCTTGTGGCATGCCAATTCTTCTCCTATATTATTCCATTTACCTGAGCTGCTGCATTGGTTCCATGATGCCAATAAACTCAAAATGATATTTGTTGTGAAGTGTGATCAGTCTTTCGAAGGCTTGCATTGTGTTGACTGATCTTATGTTCCATATGATGGCATTCATTGTCTTTTGTTTGAGTATGTCAGTGCTTTTTTAGGTTAAGGCTTTGTTGATGGAGAGCTGCTGTTGTCTTTGTTTTGCTTCCTCTGAGGCATCATTTTATTGATTTGGTTTGGTGAGAGGTCTCCCTGCCTTGCTATGTTTTTGAAGCTCTCTGCAGTGTCCTCCTCATCCATATCTTTGCCTCTGGTTTCTTTTCCTGTATTTCTGGATGTTGTTGCTATTGACAGATTTCTGGGCCTGATGATTGCTTGTAATTGAGCTTTTATTATTTCTTTTCTGTTGAGTGGATCTTGATCAGCTAATCCATCATTTATTGTAAGGTTTGGAGTTCTTTGATCTCTGCTTGCTTTTGCTAGTGATGATAGCTGCTTGTCCTTTTGGGACTCCTCTTCTGCAATTTCAGTAGTGTCTTCCTCCTCACTTTGCATTCCTTCAGGGAGTTCACCTTCTTCTGAGCATTCCTCCAGTTGGTCTGTCCATAGCTTCCCTGGGATTTGCTCTAGTTGCCTGTCTGCTCTTGTTCTTGTATGCTTCTTTTCTGCAGGAATTGTTCTATTTTGGGCACTGTTTTGATGTGTTATTGTTGAGCCTTGTCTTTACTGGGTGCTGTTGTTATGTGGGTCTATTGGGCAGGGTTGTTGTGTGTTGTTTATAGTTTGAGAGTTGTTGTGAAAACTCTTCAGAATCCATTGTGTGGTGGATTCTTTTGTTCTTTCACTTACACTGCTTGTGATTGCATTTGTTTCCTCTGCTGCTGCTTTCTTTGTCACTATTTGTGTTGCATTTTCCTGATGACTGCCAATTTTATTTGCTGTTTTTGCATCCATCTTTGTTGAGGTTAAAGGTGTATGAGTTGTTTTTGGTGGCAAAAGTATTTGCTTGTTTGTTTGTGTGACTGATTTTTCTGATGTTCTCAATTGAATGTCAGAGATTACTTTGCTGTTGTTTTGACATTCAAGTGAGAGTAGTTGCTAGGGTCACTGCTGTGGATTTATTTTTGCACATTGTCTGATTGATTGTTGAGGGAGTCTGGTGTTTTGTTGGCAGTTAAGGCTGGAGTTGCTGGTTGGCTCTCTGTTAGCATATCAGTGCCTTCTACTAGGTTCGATTGACTGGCTTTGCTGTTAGTAACCTCTGAATTCAGGCGATTGCCTGAAGTAGGACTCCTTGTTGAGTCCATCAGTGCTTTATTTCCTACTGCTGCTAATTCAGTAAAAATTGTTGCTGGGATGTCTGTGTCACATTCTTCAGGCATGTAGTTGGCAGCATTTCTGGAATTGCCAATGCTCAATGCATTCGACTGACTGTCTTTGCTGTTAGTGACCTCGGACCTCAGGTGATTGCTTAAGTTAGAATTCCTTGTCAGTTCCATTGGTGCTTTACTTCCTGCTGCTAAATCTGTGCAAGTTGCTGCTGGGATGTCAGTATCGTATTCTTCAGCCATGTGATTTTCAGCACTTTTGCTATTGCTAAGACTCAATGCATCGAATTTGTTTGAGACTTGAAACTGTTGGATATTTGTCTCAACTGTCACTTGTTGTTTCCCATGTTTGTGATTTGCTTTGTTTTGCATTCGATTGTCTTTGACTTCTTTCCATTGAGGGCCAGAATTGCCTACGACCTTGCCACTTGACAATATCAGCATTGGATTTTGTTGGTCTTTTACTGCTACAGCTTTGCCCTTTGCTTTCCTTTGCTCTGTTAGCCTTTGCTGTTCATCCATGTCTGTATCAAGAATTTCTGGGTGTAACTTCCAACATTCTATCATCTCATGCCCTTGTAGCTTACATTGTTTGCAGTATTTGGGAAGGTAATCATACTGTAATTTGACCCATTCCGTTCTGATTTCCCCGGTCGCTTCATTTTCTATGTCTAGTCTAACATTTTTGGGTAATTCCACTAACAGATCCACAAGAACCTTTACTCTTGCACAACTAGGTCTTGTCTTGTTTATTGTTGTTGAATCCAAATGCAGCGGCTTACTAACAGCAGAAGCAAGAGAAAAAAGGCATTCCTTTACATAGTAAGTGGGAAGCAGGTGCGGGAAGGATATCCATGTCATTGCCATCGATTTTTCTTCACCAAGCTTGAATTTAGCATCATAGATTAACTGCCTCATCTGGTATTCATAACCATCTTTGGCTTTGAGGTAGTATGTGCTTTTTGATGTGATTTTTATGAAATCCTCCCATAGAGATAATCTGATTAGCACGCGTTTGTCTCTGAAGAAGCCGATGTTGCACTCACCCCTGATTCTACACTGGATTGGGATGATTTTCCTCAGTTCTTGTATATCCGGCCACCCATATGAGAACTTGCCCAATACCGCATATTGTAGACCTTCGATGATGTTCATGTGGGATACCTCTGCTTCAGTGTACTTAACTATGGGTTGTCCATGCATGTAGGTTGCCTTCTTGAAAGGGATTGGATCAATTTTTCTGCTAGGGTTCGTCGCTACAGTGCTGTTCAGTGTAGAGGGTTTAAGAATTTGAGAGTAGTCTAAGGGTTGGGGTGTGGGCGGAGTGATGGCTGGTGTGAGTTGAGGGGCTGGGGGTGGTCGGCCAGCCGGGATTTCGCCGACTGGCGACGCCATTGCTGGCGATTTGAAGGAGCTTCGAAGTTGTCTCTTTCTCTCACTATCACCGGACCCTCTCTCACTTCGAGACAACTTCTAGTTCCTTGTGTAGAACTGCATCTCAATTGTAGTCTTGGCGTCTCTTTTCATTTTGTACTTTTGTCTTTATTTCGAACAGTATGGTTATTTAGTGCTTCGGACTTGTATTTCCCGTTAAAGCTCATGAATTCATATTTACCAGTTCTGGGTGATTTATCATGCATTGGCATTGTTATATTATATTTGAAGGATTTATACTTGTATTATTTTGTTAGATTCGGTTATTCTGTTTCATCTTGTCATGTTCGGCTTGCTAGCTAGTACGTTAGGCGCCATCACGTCCAATTGGTGGTTTTGGATCGTGACAAGCTGATATCCGAGCCCTAGTTTCATAGGTTTTATGGGTCATGAGCAGGTTTATTAAAGTCTTGCGAAGCTGTATGGGGACATCTGTACTTATCTTCAAAAGGCTACCAAACTATTTAGGAAACTTCATTTTCTTGCATTCTAGCGTGCAGATTTGTTATCTCTGAAGTTTGAACCTTTGCTCTTCTATTCTCTTACAGATGGTGAGGACACGTGCAACCAGATAAGCAGGCAGGCACCAAAACCACCAGGCAAGGCTGCGAGAGGCCGTGGCCAAGGTATAGGTCGAGGTGGGGCTCATACTACAGCTATAGCAGCACCTGTAAAGCCACCATTCGCTCTAGTGGAGGAGCAGGTTTCGGATGCTATTGAGCTAGTGGGACTAGCTCAGACACCAGCGGTACCTATTGTTATTCCTGGTCTTCAGGACGCCTTGGCTCAGATCTTGAGTGTACGAACGAGCTTGGCTTAGGCAGTTACTATACTAGTTGCACTAGCTACCTCACAGGCTGGGGGAGGTGCCCTGACTCCTGCTGCCTGTACTCTAGAGCAGCTAGCTCAGGTTCATCAGACACTAGGGGTGTTACCAGTTCCGCCAGTTGTATCTGCTCGGGCTGAGGTTAATCCACCTATGACTGATGAGGAGAAAAGGAGGTTGGAGCAGTTTAAGAGGCTCGACCCTCTTGAGTTCGGTGGGGGAGAGTCCGAGGATGCTTAGGGTTTTCTAGATCCGTGTCATCAAATTTTCCGCAGACACTAGTGGAGTTGCCTTTACTACTTTTAAGCTGATAGAGGTAGCCTACAGATAGTGGGAGACCTATGAGTCAGGTAGGTCAGCTGGTGCATCACCATTTACATCACATGAGTTCTCAATTCTCTTCTTAGAGAAGTTTGTCCATAGACTCGCAGAGAGGATCTACGTAGGGAGTTTGAGCAGCTACATCAGGGGAATATGACTGTGACCCGGTATGAGATGAGATTTGTAGATTTGGAACGTCATACTATATGGTTGGTTCCCACTGAAAGAGAGAAGATCAGGAGGTTCATTGATGGCCTCCACTATGGTTTACGTTATAGTTTGGCTCGAGAGGCTAAGATAGATGCTAGATTTGACCAGGTGGTCAAGATTGCTAGACGTTTGAAGTAGGTTCGCAGGCTTGAGCTTGAGGAGCAAGAGTCCAAGAGGCCTCGTGGTCCAGGTGGTTTCAGCAGTGACTCATTAGGAGGCCAATCACATTATTGCAAAGGTCGTCCTTTTAGACCCGCTTAAGCAGCTCATTGTGTTCCTCGTGGTTCTTTAGTTAGCTACAGTTCATGCAATGCTTGCCCAGTTCAGTCATCATTTAGTGCTCTTCCAGCACACAGTTCTTACCGTGCTCTATCTGCTCAGGTTTACACAGACAGTTCTTCGTGTTATCAGGGACATCAGCCTTATAGGAGGCGTTTTTACGAGTGTGGGGACTTGAGTCATCTCAAGAGGGATCGCCCCAGACTTCTGAGTTGGGTTCCATAGCAGAGCTCACAGCCTATGATTTCAGCACCAGCATCTACACCACCCGCACAACCAGCTAGGGTTGGGGCTCAGGCAGTTTGACGTCTCCCTAGAGGGGAAGGTCGATCCGGTGGTGGTGAGGCCCATGCATTTCCAGCCAGGCTAGAGGCAGTTGCTTCCGACGCCTTGATCACTAGTATTCATTCAGTATGCCACATGGATGCTTCAGTGTTATTCGACCATGGTTCCACTTATTCATATGTGTTATCCTATTTAGCTCGTTATTTGGATATGCCTCATGATTCCTTAGTTATTGATAAGTTGGCATTTTACCAATTTATCTCTTCTTGATACTTAGGATTTTATATGATTTTGTTGAGAAACTAAGGCATTTGTTGAGGTTTATTGGCATATTTTAGGTATCAAGTGATTTAGAGAAGATACAGAAGAAACCAAGTCAAAATGTGTTAAAACGAGAAAAAATGACTGCTGCCAGATAATGCTCTTCAGAATCGCGAACCTTGACATCCAATCACGGAAGGCCAGGAAAATATTCATCGCGAATGCAGGGTAAATTACGCAAACGCGATGAGGAAGCTGATCAGCAGCTGTCAAGTACCCTACACGAGTGCGGGTTCTGGTTTGCGATCGCTATGCTTTGAAGCATTAGTATTTTTTCCAACACTTGATTCTTGTTTATGGAAATATTCATATTTAAAGTGTGGATTAAATATCTTGTTGTGCTTATGTATTGAACGTTTTTTATTTATAATGAAGTGAATTATTATTTCTTTAATTATTCTTGTTCTTTAATGTTTCCAAAGGGATTAGTTAACTCTAGGACTCGCCCACTTACTTTGAATTAATTTTGGGAAAGATAATTTGAGGTTGGGAAAGATTAATTAACAAGAACTTGAGGCTTTAACCCTCACTTCATAGATTCTACCTAGGGATAGGATTGAACTACTTGTAGCCATAATCGGGTGTGCTTAATCTCTTAATTGTTTTAGGGATAATTCAATTAGGAAGTCTTGTTAGTCTTTGGAAGAAGCTGATATAGAATTATTACCTGAGGCTAATTAACATAAATTCGCTCATGTTTGTAAAATCGTGAAATACATTGGATCGTTACTTGAGTGTAATTCCATTGGCATCCATGCTTGTAGCCATTGATCATTTTACTTGCTTTCTAGGTTAGTTTATATTTTCGCAATTAGTTATAGATATTTTCTCAACACATTTAAGTGTTTGGCTTAGCATAACAAGTGATATTTCTCTTACACGCCTAATCGTCTACATATTGTTCTCTATGGGATTCGACCCCGACTCGTATGGGTAAATTATATTGCATGCGACCGTATCCATTTACTTTTTAGTAGTGGATTTGGATGTCATCAAAATTGGCGTGTTGCCGAGGAACAATTTAGCGTATTTAGGTTGTTTGAGAAATAAGCGTAAGTGCTTTGGTCCAAACTTGTGAATATTGATGTAATTATTTTCTAATCTTTGTATATTTTTCTTGTTTATTGTCATAAATTTGAAAATTGCATCACATAATTAAAATTGACCGGATGGTAGTTGTTCATACTTTGATAACCCTTGTCCTTATTGTGGAGGACCACACTCATAGCAAAATTGTTTAAATTCTCCCGGGGTCAGATTGTGCACACAATCTCAAACACATGAGTGGAGTTTTTGTGATAAGTGTGGTAGTCAAAATGGTCATTGGAATAATTGTGCTTATTTGTTCTTCCCTTCCCCGAACCCCCGCTATGATGATTCTACTTTTTGTGATGATAATTATAGGGATATGGAAGTGGAAGAAATTTAGCATCTTCAAAATGGAGAGTTCAAGCTCATGATGGAATGCCTGCTTGAAGGAGGAAACAAAGAGAAAAATGCCTTGGAGGAGCTTTTAGAAAATAGTCTACAAAATGATTCGGCGCTTGAAAGGTTGAACTGACAAATGGGAGAAACGCTTGAAGCTTTAGAGGTTCAAAAAGCCTCGGAAGTGAATGATAGCCAAGAACCTTCCTTAGAGGTTGAAGCCAAAAATCCTTCTTTGGCTCTTGATCAAAACCAAGAAGAATTCTCAAATGCTCAAAATGAGAGGATGATGCTCATGTTGGAGGCCATTCTTGAAAATGAGGAGAAGCATAACTTGGCACTCAAGGACATGAAACAAGTACTAACTCAAAATGATGATAATATTCGCACCTTGGAAAATCAAATGAAAATATTGGTTGAGGCTCACTATGCTCACCAACTTTGAGAGTGTGGAGAGAGGTCAAGAAGAGTCGAACTTCAAGGAAGAAAGTGAGCTTTTATTTTGAGGAATCAAGAATTGAACATCTGCCAACCGACTCCATGCTTGTTAGTGATGCCAAGAAAAATATGGAATTAGAGTCAACTAAATTTTTTTTTTGAAGATGTGATTGAAAATAACTCTAGCTCGGGGGACCAAGAGAATGTCAAAATCCGGAAAGAATTACAATTTAGAGGCTTGATGTCACATTCCAAACATTTTCAACTTTGGAATTACATGGTGATATGGGAATTGAGCTGTGCGAATCCATATGGAAGTGTAAAGAAGAAAAACAAGAGCCATACATTTAACAATTTGCATATTCAAGAAGGCAAAATGACATTCCTTGCATGAAAGCCAAGAAATGCAAAATAAAGAAATTGACGTTTGGCTTGATCATCTACTTACCACCCCCCACTTCTCCCGGTCACAAACTCAATTCCAAGTTAGGTGACCAATTCATATTGTCCAAGTGGCGAGAAAAGTGGTAAAATTAATTTGCGTCGTGCCACGACGCTAAATACGGTGCTTGGTGGGAGGCAATCCATCGTTTTCAAAATTTTTAGTCGTTTTTGAAATTTTCTTTTTTAGAATAAACATTTTTTGGAGTTGTTTTGAGCAGGTTGCATGGTCCGAGCAGTCCAAACCAGTAGCAGAAGAAAATGCAGGAAACCGTTGAACTTCGCAATCGCATAAAACACCATGTGTTTGCGCAAAACTAAATTTTTCTATCCTTATAACATCACAGAAACAAAACGCAGTTGCGTCTTTTTGGTAAGTTTGTTTTACGCTAACACTAGTATTATTTTGTGATCGCGGTTAACAGGTAAGTTTCTGAATTTTGAAACACTGGAAAGAAAAAAAAAAGAAATTCACTTCTTTCCTAAACACAGTAACGGAACTCTCCTGCTCTCCTAACCCTAAAATCATCTCAATTCTGATCTTGCTGCATTCCCATCGCGATATTCACTGCTCATTCTAAAGGTACGTGAATTTCTCTCATAACTCTCACTTTTCCCCAAGTCTTGCTGTAAAATAGTTGAAAGGTTGCCATATCTTCAAGGTTTTAGGGCTTACATTTTATTTTATTTCTCAAATGAGAATGTTGTGTGCTTTGCATGCTTGTTTGCTGTGAGAGATTGGTTGAGAGTTTGAGTGATATTCTGTGAAATTTCGAGGTAAAAATCCATGAGTCAATAGTGTGAAGTTGCTAAAAGAAATGGTGCACATGAACTGTTTGATGAAGTGCCCAAACGAGCTGTTACTGGGCGAGGAAGAAGACCCTCGCGATCGCGATGCCCCATTCCACGATCGCATAGGTCTAATTCTGCTGAGAATCAAAATTGCCTTTCACGATCGCATATTCCCCTGTACAATCGCGTAGCTTTAGATTTGCTTAATATCAAAATGCTCTTCGCGCTCGCGTGCCCACTTCCACGATCGTGATTCAATAAAGCCCAGGCAGCAAAACAGTAGCTTCGCCAATACTTCCTAGTACAATGCTTTAAGTGTCCAATGTAGGTGTTTAACCTGTTTTACTCCTTTTGTAGGTACTTTGAGCTTGAAAATGGCTTCGGCATCAAATTAAAATGTTCAAGCATTTGTCGAACAAGTTGCCGAAGAGGAGTACTTTGATCGGGACAATTCTCTCCACTAAGATGTTCCCACCGCTCTGACAAATAGCTGTGTAGAAGCATGATTAAGGAAAAAGGCATTCTCTTAACCGACGTTGAAGGTTGATGACCCGAGTTCCATGGATTAGTATCGAGTGGATGGACTTGCTTTGTGGAAGAACCAAGAAAAACCAATCATGAAGTGATAAGAGAATTTTACGCAAATGCTTTGGAGACTGACTTCAAGAATGATTTGGTTGTTACTGTCAGGGGCAAGCAAGTCCGCTTTGATCCAGAGTGGTTTGTGGACCATTTGCACGGTGGAAAGATGCCGAACTGGATATGAAATCACTCAATGATCGAGTCTTCTGAGTTCATTTCCGAGGCCAAGACTTGGCTTTCCATTATTTGTGCTCGAGTCATGCCTTCACGTAATGAGACAGAGGTTACACTTGAGAAGGCAAGGGTGCTTTGCGCGATCATAGAGGGCACACTAGTGAATGTGGGACAACTTATTGTTGATGAGATAGCAGAGGTTGTTGCGGAGAGGACTAAGAGTTTATTCTTCCCACCTCTGATCACTCATTTATGCTATGAGGCAGGGTGGAGAAGAGGCCTACAGAGAAGGAAAAGAACCCAGAGAAGCTCATTCATCCATTGCTGAGAAAGGGAGCAGGTAATGCACAGAAGAAAAGAAAGATTGATGTAGCATCTCCCTCATTTGGCCTGTTTCCTGACACCATCACTGAGATGATCGATTCTCCTGCAGATGCCACAGGGACTTGCACTGTTATTGTACCACTTGAGCTGGGACCCCTCATACTCAGGTATATCTCTTGCCAGGTCTATGGCATAGAGACACATGTCCGCCAGCTTATAGCTGGTCTCCCTTCTAGACCGTCTCGAGAGAGCACATCTGCAGGTCCAGCTGGCCAAGGAAAGGTTCTATCTTTGTCAGATCTTGCTAAGAAGCAGCAAGCAATTAAAGCCAAATTAGGTAAGATTGAGTGGAGGCAGCTGAAGCAGAGAGAACATGAAAAGAAGAAAAGCATGTTCTTGACAAAGATGATGAGCACATTGAGGAAATTTTGTGGATCGGAAGACGATGACGAGGATGACTTGGAGCTCACAATTCCCAGTACCTTCAGCTCGGAGTGATGCAGTTTTAGGGAGCAGGTTTTTTATTTTTCCTTGTTTTGTTTAGTTGCATTGAGGATATTGCAACATTTTAGATTGGGGGTGGCTCATTTAAATATGATGGATGTATGTGGAGCATAATAATTTCTGTGAACATGTGTAGATTGGTTAACGTTATAGTTTATTAGTGATATTTTATAGTTTATTTCTAACATGTTAGCATTAGTTTTTATTTTCTTATTTTTTTTCATACTTTATTTACTTGTATTAGTATTAATTAAACTCCTTGATTTTTCTTTATGCCGCGGTTCTTTTCCAAGGAAATAATTTGTGTATTAAACCTGGTGACTTTTCCCTATGATGGATTGCATGACAACTTTCTTAAGGGATTAGTCTTGTCTAGTTTTCTTTTTAGGTAAATATTTTTCTTTTTAGTTAGTTTAGTAGCTAGTAGTGAATAAATTGGTTATTGGACGTGACCTTTTTGTCCGTAAACCAACGTGTGGCTTGTTTGGTACCAACATGATTTAAACTTTGGCGTATGAAGTCTTGATCTTTAAAATAAAAAAATGATTGAAGTGATAATTCCTGTTGTGACTTTTAGGTTCTATTGCTGGCTCTTTGCTTCACTAGATAGTCTTTTAGGCTATATGTGATTTTCTTTGGGTTCATTGGTTTTAATTGGATTTTGGATTTATATGTCACTCGAGTTTGCATGTGCCATGTGTGATCAGATTTGTTGTGAGTTCATTTGCATTATTTGTAGTCTAGAACTTGCCCAGAATGTGCTTCAAGGCGAAATCCTAGACTAACTTGGTTTGAAAAATAATGTTAGGCCTTCCTCGGACCGTTATTTTGCCTTAAATTTCCTATCCTTGCATATTTTCCCTCGTCAATCCCTTTTTAGCCTTTAAACGTTTTCTTTGGAAATCATGTTACAAGCTTTAACCCTTCGTTCTTTATTGATCTATACTTTGGCATCCTACCTCCCTACGTACTTTGAAAGTGTAAACATAGGGTAAAAGCCTAAGTTTGGGGGTGAAGGTTGGAAAAGTTGTGATGTCGAAGTTGCTTAAAAGGTGAAAAGTAGTTTAAAAAAATGATGAGTAAGAAAGAATAAAAAGGCAGGAAAAATAAGGAGTTACGAATAAAGGGAAGATTAGGTGTGGAATGAAAAGTGAAGAAAGGATGGAAAAAGCTTTTTGAAGGAAGTGTGCATTAATTATTAAAAATTGTAGTGCTTAGGGAGGTTTTGAGTCACTCTTATCCAAATTGTGTCTTACCTTAACCAAAAACCTACATTACAATCCTTTAAGTCCTACTTGATTTTGAACCAAGTGTGTCTACATTAGTGGAGAAATACATGAAGAGCAAGACTATGACACTACTTTTGTGCATTTGAATATCTTTGTGTGAGAGAGAGTAAATTCTTTCCTTTTGATATCTCATTTGGGTTTAAATTGCAAGTTATGAGTTGGAATTCTCTCTTAAGTGTGAGGGCACATGAAATTTTGGGTAGTGAACTTAAGCCAATCTCCAATTGGGAGGAATGAACAAAAGAAAATTGCGGTGATAGCGAGACCAATTTTGAACCTTTAGTGTCATGACTTTGTTTCTACTTTGATTAATGCAGTGTTTGAGAACTTAAATTGAAACAAGAAGTTGTTGGCAATTCATATGCTTTGGATTAATTGTTGATACCAACTGAATTTACTAGATTGTGCTTAATTTGAACCTTTTGACTTGAAATGATGTTTGGTATACCATTGAGCTTAATTGATGATTTTATTGAAGGATGTTCTTAGTTGTTGAATTGCTTGAGGACAAGCAATAGTTTAAGTTTGGGTGTTTGATAAGTTTGTATTTTACAAACTTATCTCTTCTTGATACTTAGGCTTTTGTACGATTTTGTTGAGAAACTAAGGCATTTATTGAGGTTTATTTGCATATTTCAAGTATCAAGTGATTTAGAGAAGATACGGAAGAAACCAAGTCAAAATGTGTTAAAATGAGAAAAAATGACTGCTGCCAGATAATGCTCTTCGTGATCGCGAACCTTGACATGCGATCGCGGGAAAATATACATCGCGAACTCAGATAAAATTACGCGAACGCGATGAGGAAGCTGATCAACGGCTGTCAAGTACCCTACGCGAACGTGGGTTCTGGTTTGCGATCCAATGCTTCAAAGTATTACTCTTCGCAACAATCGCATGTTTGTTTTCGTGAACGCGATTCACAAATCTGGGTAGTTTTGACATTTCACGTTTTTGACCCCAAAACCATTTAATACATGACCTAGCTCATTTGTACGAAATCTTTGGCAGATCTTTGGCTTAATTTTCAATCTTTCACTAGAGAACACAAGTTTTGGAGCTAGAGTTCTTGCACACACACTTGGGTCTTGAAGATTTGAAGCCTTTGGTTGAGAATTTCTAACCCATTTATGTTCATTTCTTCATTTCCTTGCTTTGTATTGAATATCTAAGTGTTTAGTATTTTTTCCAACACTTGAATCTTGTTTATGGAAATATTCATATTTAAAGTGTGGATTAAATATCTTGTTGTGCTTATGTATTGAACGATTTTTATTTATAATGAAGTGAGTTATTGTTTCTTTAATTATTCTTGTTCTTTAATGTTTCCAAAGGGATTAGTTAACCCTAGGACTCGACCACTTACTTCGAATTAATTTCGGGAAAGATAATTTGGGGTTGGGAAAGATTAATTAACAAGAACTTGAGGCTTAAACTTTCACGTTATAGATTCTACCTAGGGATAGGATTGAACTACTTATAGCCATAATCGGGTGTGCTTAATCTCTTAATTGTTTTAGGGATAATTCAATTAGTAAGTCTTGTTAGTCTTTGGAAGAAGCTAATATAAAATTATTACCCGAGGCTAATTAACATAAACTCACTCATATTCGTAAAATCATGAAATACATTGGATCATTACTTGAGCGTAATTCCATTTGCATCCATGCTTGTAGCCATTGATCACTTTACTTGCTTTCTAGGTTAGTTTATATTTTTGTAATTAGTTATAGATATTTTCCCAAAACTTTTCTAAGTGTTTGATTTAGCATAACAAGTGATAATTCTCTTACATGCCTAATCGCCTACATATTGTTCTTTGTGGGATTCGACCCCGACTCATAGTTGGGTAAATTATATTGCATGCGACCGTGTCCATTTACTTTTTAGTAGTGGATTTGGACGTCATCAGTTATGCCTATTCATGTATATACACTGGTGGGGGATTTTATTATGGTGGATCGGGTATATCAGTCATGTTTGGTTACCATTAGGGTTTATTTTTTATTGTCACGCTAAGACCGTGATGTTGGCGATGCTGGGGTTGCCTAGGGTTGAGTGGAGAGATTCCCTATATTATGTTCATAGTAGGGTGATTTCATATTTGAAGGCTCAATGAATGGTTGTGAAGGGGTGTTTGGCATATTTGTCCTTCGTGAGGGTAGTAGTGCTGATACTCCTACCATTGAGTTAGTTTTGATAGTAAAGGATTTCCCAGATGTGTTTCCTGCAGACCTGTGGGGCATGCCACTTGACAAGGATATTGATTTTGGTATTGACATGGTGTCGGGTACTCAACCCATCTCTATTCTTCCACATTGTATGGCACCAGTAGAGTTGAAGGAATTGAAGGAACAACTTCAAGAATTGCTTGATAAGGGCTTCATCAGGCCCATTGTGTTGCCTTGGTTTGAACAATTTCTATTTGTTAGGAAGAAAGATGGTTCTATGAGAATGTATATTGACTACAAGCAACTGAACAAGGTAATCTTCAAGAACAAGTACCAATTACCGCGTATTGATAATTTATTTGATCAGCTTTAGGGTGTTAGGGTATTCACGAAGATTGATTTGAGATCGGGGTACCATCAGTTGAAGATCCGGACTTTAGATATTCGGAAAACGACATTCAGGACCCGCGATGGTCACTATGAGTTTCTGGTGATGTATTTTGGGCTGACCAATGCCCTGATAGCCTTTATGCACCTGATGAACAGTGTGTTTCAGCCGTTTCTTGATTCCTTTGTCATTGTGTTTATTGATGATATATTGGTGTATTCTCGCAGTCGGGAGGATCATGATCATCACTTGAGGATCGTGCTTCAGACATTAAGGGAGAAGAAGCTATATGCTAAATTCTCCAAGCGTGAGTTTTTGCTTGATTCAGTGGCATTGTTGGGTCATGTAGTATCCAATTAGGGGATTAATGTAGGTTAGAAGAAGATTGAGGCAGTTCAGAGTTTGCCTAGACCGTTTTCTGGTACTGAAATGCAGAGTTTCTTTGGGTTGGCTAGGTATTATCGCCATTTGTGGAAGGGTTTTCATCTATAGCGACACTATTTACCAGATTGATGCAAAAGAGTGCCTCACTCAGGTGGTATAATGAGCGCGAGGAAAGCTTTCAGAAGCTCAATACTGCCTTGACTACAGCTTCAGTTCTAGTTTTACCTTCGGTATTGAGTTCTTATACACTCTATTATGATGCTTCTTGGATCGACATTAGGTGTGTGTTGATGCAGGAGGGTAGAGTGATTGCTTATGCTTCGCGTCAGTTGAAGCCCCATGAAAAGAACTACCCTGTACATGATTTGGAGTTGGCAGCCATTTTTCACGCGCTAAAGATTTGGAGGCGCTATCTTTCGACGTGTCATGTGAGGCATTCACGGATCACATGAGTCTCCAACATGTATTCAAGCAAAAGAATCTGAACTTGAGGCACCAGAGGTGGTTAGATCTACTAAAGGACTAAGATATCACCATTATTTATCACCTAGGAATGGTCGATGCCTTGAGTAGGAAGGCTAAGAGCATAGGGAGTCTTGCTTATATTCCAGTTAGGGAGAGACCATTAGCATTGGATGTTGAGGCTTTGACCAATCGGTTCGTGAGGTTGGATATTTTCAAGTCCAATAGAGTTCTTACTTGCGTGGTTTCATGATCTTCTTTGTTTGAGCGCATCAGGGTGTGTTAGTATGATGATCCCTATTTGCTTGTCCTTAAGGGACATAGTGTGATGCCACAGAGGTTATTATTGATGATGACAGGGTATTGAGACTATAGGGTCGGATCTGTCATTCGAATGTGGATGAGTTGCGTGAGTTGATTCTTGAGGAGGCACATTATTCGCGGTATTCCATCCATCTGGGTGTCGCGAAGATGTATCAAGATTTGAGGCATCCCTATTGGTGGATGAGGATGAAGAAAAATATTGTGGAGTATGTTGCTCGGTATTTGAACTCAGCAGGTGAAGTATGAGCATCAAAGACCCGGCTGTTTGTTTCAGAGGCTTGAAGTGGAAGTGGGAGCATATCACTATGGATTTTGTAGTTGGACTTCCACGGACCTTGAGGAGATTCGATGAAGTATGGATCTTTGTGGACAGACCGACCAAGTCTGCACGCTTTATTCCAGTTATGAACCTATTCTTTAGAGCAGCTGGCTCGGATTTATCTTCATGATATTGTTCACCTCCATGGTGTGCCCATATCTATTATCTCAGATCGAGGCACTCAGTTCACATTGGATTTTTGGAGAGAAGTGCAGCGAGAGTTGGGCACACAGGTTGAGCTGAATACATCATTTTAACCCTAGATGGACGGGTAGTCCGAGCGCACTACTCAGATTTTGGAGGACAAGTTACGTGCCTGTGTTATTAATGTTGGAGGTTCATGGGATCAGTTACTTTCATTAGCAGAGTTTGCCTACAGCAATAGCTATTAGTCGAGTATCCAGATGGCTCCTTATGAGGCCTTGTATGGGAGGCAATGTTGTTCTCCGGTTAGTAGGTTTGAGCCCAGGGAGGCTAGATTGTTGGGCACTGATTTGGTCTGTGATGCATTGGAGAAGGTGAAGTTGATTTAAGAGCGGCTTCGTACAACACAGTCTGGGCAGAAGAGTTATGCTGATAGGAAGGCTCGTGATGTTGCATATATGACAGGTGAGAAGGTTCTACTTAGTGTTTTGCACATCAAGGGTCTTATGAGGTCTGAAAGGAAGGGCAAGTTGAGCCCTAGGTGTATTTCTCCTTTTGAGGTGCTTAAGAGGATTGGAGAGGTGGCCTTCAGACTTGCCTTGGCACCTAGTTTATCGGGAGTTCACCTAGTATTTCATGTTTCTATGCTCTGGAGGTATTATGATGATCCATCACATGTTTTGGACTTTAGAACGGTGCAGTTAGATGGGAATTTGACTTACGATATGGAGCCGACCATCTTGGATCGGCAGGTTCAAAAATAAAGGTTGAAGAATATAACATCAGCGAAGGTTCATTGGAGAGGTCAGCCGATCGAGGAGGCTACTTGGGAGACCGAGTCGGAGATGCGGAGCAGATATCCTTACATTTTTGAGACCCCAGGTATGATTCTAGACCTGTTCGAGGTCGAACGTTTGTTTAAGAGGGGAAGAATATAATGACCCGACTGGTTGTTTTGAATATTTTAACCCTGAATCCCCTATTTGATGCTTTACATATGTGTATTTGGGATTATGTGACTTGCTGGGATGGTTGGTTTGGTTTTGGGGAGGTTATAGAGTGAATTGGGATACTTAGTCCCATGGATGGAAGCTTAAGTTGTTAGAGTTGATCAAAGTTTGACTTTTCTCTAGACAACTCTAAAATGGATTTTTGATCGTTCCAATAGCTTCGTATGGTGATTTTGGACTTGGGCATATGTCCGGATGTGGATTTGGAGGTCTGTAGTTTGGTTTGGTACTTTTTGGGGAAAGTTAGAAAGTTGAAGGTTTGAAAGGTTGATAGGTTTGATCGTGAGTTGATTTTTTTGTTATCGGGTTCAGATTTTGGTCCGAGAGTTGGAATAGGTCTGTTGTGTCATTTTGAACTTGCATGCTAAATTTAAGGTCATTCGGAGTTGATTTGGTATTGTTAGGAATGAGTTTTGGAAGTTGAAAGTCTAATTAGGATTGGTTTGGGGTGCGGTTCATGGTTTTGATGTTGTTTTATGTGCTTTAAAGCGTTGATTAGGTCCGTGTTAAGTTTCAAGATTGGTTAGTGTGTTTGGACGGGGTCCCGGGGATTCTCAGGTGTGTTTTGGATTGTTGGCGGATCATTTTTGGACTTAGAGGGATTGCTGAGTTTTTGAGTCCTGATGTTTTCGCACCTGCGATAGATTGGCCGCAGATGCGGCGTTGGACTAGCTGAGGTTGGGTCCGCAGATGTGGACAGGACGGCGCAGGTGCGCGGGCGTAGATATGCAGGTGAGGCGGCAGATGCACAAGCGCAGATGCACTTAAGGATTTGTGGAAGCGAATATTCGGGCCTTTGGAGGGGATCGCTGAAGTGGTCCATTGACTACAGAAGCGGCATCACAGGTGCGATTCAGTGGACCGCAAGTGTGGTTTTGCTGGATAGTTTAATATTCGAAGCGTTTTGTTATTTCCTCATTTTGAGAGTTACAGAGCTCGGCTAAGGGCGATTTTTTAGAGACTTTTTGCTGCAGCACCAAGTACATTTTCTTAGGAAAGAAGAGCAGCTTATTCTGTAACAGATTTTCAACCTCGCTCTCATGTCTCTCGGTGCGGTCAGCTCAGGTCAGAGCGGAAGCGGTCAGGTATCGTCATTCTCTTTCATCAAGTAGGTAAAGTAGGCATAGACAGGAATTCTTTTTCATCCCCTTGTCAAAGTCGACGTCTTAACCTGACTTTATAGAAGCATTGTATGGAGTTTTAATAGTGTCTTTTGATACAAAGAAAGGATAAAACTAACCTCATCCTTAGATATTTGTTGATAAACAGTAGTAAGACGAGAGAAAGAATCTAAAAAGTCATAACAGGAACCTTGCTAACCTTCTCAACCAGTTAGTCTAACCACAGGGATCTCCCCTGCTTACCCACCCAACGTAAACGATTACCAACGGACTTGAAATACAAATGAGATCAAAAAGGTCATCATTGGTGCAATTGAAGGGGTAAGTGGATTTTATTCAATTTGATAATAGATATTGATTACCCATGGATTATTTCATCTAGTTTATGTAAATTTAAGGTATAATTTGGGGATTTTGTACTATGATTTTAGAAAGTGAGAATTGATGGTTTGAGAGTCGATTTGAGGTCGGAATTGGATGTAATGGGTATGGTTAGACTCGTAGTTGAATGGGTGCTCGGTATTTGTGAAGTTGATCGAGTTTCGAGGTGCGGGCCCAGGGTTGACTTTGTGGTTTTGATTAAATATCTTAGCTTTATCATTTGGAATCATTTCCTATGGCTTTTATTGATGATATTAAGTTATTTTGGATAGATTCGAGCTGTCCAGAGATTGATTCATGCGAGAAGGGCTTATTGGAGGAGTGATTTGGCTTGCTTGAGGTAAGTATCTTACCTAAACTTGGTTGAGGTACTAATTGCCTGAGTTATTTGTGATAGCTACATGTTATGGGTGGCGCACATGTGTGGGTCTAAGCCCATGTGCGTTCACCAGGGCATTTTCCACGCTCGGGGTAGTACTTAGGCCATGATATGCTATGAACTGATTGCTAAGCTTCATGCTGGAATGTTTCTCTTATTTATATCCCTGTTGTGAGCTATTTGAGCTATGACTGAGGTTCATAGAGGTTAAATTCCTGGTTAAGCCTGATAGTTGCTATTTTGTGACGTATTAGCCTGATTTGAGCTATGATATCACACTTGCACATGCATACACCTTAGCACGTCACTTATACCAGTCCAGGAGTATGAAATTTGATGTTCTTTGATCACGTACATGTATTCTTGCATATCTGCTTTATGTGCGCTATGGGTTAGACTGGTTGCCAGTGATCACGCTGAGCGGATTGTGATATTGTGCCTGTGACACGCCGACAGATTGTGATATTGTGCTTGTGACCACACTAGGGGGATCCGTGACATTTAGCCTATGACCACGCCGAGCGGATTATGATAATAAGCCTCTGACTACGCCAGGCAGATTATGATTATTACATGTGACTACGCCTTGCAGCGTGTGGATATGAATTCATCCCCTAAGGTCACCCTCTCATATGCTTTATTGATGGTGTACACGTGGATTGAGGAAAATTGATTAGTGGTTTGGTCCTGTTATGGAGATTCTTAGGAAAATTTGGCTAGTGTTTGATTTGGTTGTTGCATTTCATCTTTAATTGCAACTTCCTTGACTGCTATCTTCTTTAATTGCATATCTTCTTTATATGTTGGATTTTGACGGAGCAGAGTATGTTAAATAATTGTCTACACCAAGGTGATTCTTTCAAAGGTTCATGACTTGATCATATTATTGTTCTGTACTTATTGTTTTTTTTTATGAACTGTACAGGTGATTAGCGAGTATCATTTATAATTCTTGCTTCAATTACCTTGCCGAGGTTAGTTATGATACTTGCTAAGTACATGGGGTTGGTTGTACTCATAGTACTCTCTACACTTAATTATGCAGATCCAGGTGGTGGACCCTGAGTTGATCACCGAGAGACGGCGAAGCACTGCATCTCGATCGTAGTCTTGGTGTCTCATTTCATTTTGTACTTTTGCCTTTATTTCAGATAATATGGCTATTTAGCGCTTCAGACTTGTATTTTCGATTAGAGCTCATGACTCTGCATTTACCAGTTCTGGGGGATTTATCATGTATACTTGTATATTTTGTTAGATTCTCTTACTATGTTTCGTCTTGTTATGTTTGGGTTGCCTGGCAAGTTCATTATGCGCCAACACACCCAATTGGTGGTTTTGGGTCGTGGCAGAATGTTAGCATTGATTTTAGATTTATCATGTGTACCTTTGAGTTACTTTTACACTAAATTATTATCTTGCTGTTAGTCATTAATTCTAGTTCTTTCGTACTTTCTGTTGAGTGTTGGCTTGCCTAGCAAGCGATTTTAGGCGCCATCATGACCCCAGATTGGTTGGAATTTTGGGTCGTGAGAGCAAGTCACAAAACCACAACACAGAAACAGGAAGCATCATAGGGAAACGAGGCTCAAATACACAAAAGTACCGGCCAGATCAGTATATTCTCCATCTCTCAAATCCACGCTCGTCCTCCAACAAGTTTAGAATCATACATGGAATACCAAAAAATGAAAGTATATGCTCTACATATCATGCTCGATCTCTAAAATCGCCTCCTTGATCGGTTGATCTCTCCACCGAACCTTCACTGATGCAATCTCATTCAACCTCAACTTTCAAACCTGCCTATCCAAAATAGCCATTGGTTTCTCCTAATAAGCCAAGTTCTCATCCAACTGCACTGAATTGAAATCTAACATATGTGACTGATCCTTATGATACTTCCAAAGCATGGAACTGAAACAGCGGATGAACCCCCAACAAGCTGGGTGGCAAAGCAAACATGTAACTTCACCTACTCTCTCCAAAACCTCAAATGGACCAATGTACCAAGGGCTCAGCTTGCCATTCTTCCCAAACCTCATCACGTCTTTTATAGGAAAAACTCTGAGAAGAACCCTCTCACCCTCTATGAAAGCCACATCATGACCCTTCATATTAGCATAACTCTTCTGCGTAGACTGTGTTATATGAAGCCGCTCCTAAATCAACTTCACCTTCTCCCAAGCATTACAACCTAGATCCATGCCCAACATAACCTAGTCTCCCCAGGCTCAAACCAACCAACTGGAGAATGACATCGCCTCCCATATAAGGCCTCATATGGAGCCATCTGGATACTAGAATGATAGTTGTTGTTGTAGACGTACTCTACTAATGGTAGAAACTAGTCCCATTGACCTCCGAAATCTACAACATAGGCTCTCAACATATCCTCTAAGATCTAAATGGTCCGCTCGGACTGCCTATCTGTCTGAGGTTGAAAAGCAGTACTCAAATCCACTTGCGTGCCCAACTGACGCTGAATGTCTTTCCAAACGTGACATAAACTGAGGGCCTCAATTCAAGATGATAAACACAGACACCCAATGCAGGTAGACATTCTCTCTAAGATAGATTCGAGACAACTAATCAAAAGTGTCGGAAGACATGACCAGAATAAAATGCACAGACTTGGTCAGTTTATCCACAATAACCCAAACAACATCATATCTCCTCAAGGTTCATGTCAACCCTACCACAAAATCCATAGTGATATGCTCCCACTTTTACTCCGGTATATCTAACCTTTGAAGCAAATCACTTGGTCTTTGATGCTCATACTTGACTTGCTGACAATTTAGACACCGCGACAACTGTCCAACAATGTCTTTCTTCATCCTCCGCCACAAATAATTCTTCATTAAATCACGATACATCTCCATAGCACCTGGGTGAATAGAATATTGTGAACTGTGAGCATCCTCAAGAATCAACTCTCGCAAGCCAACAACATTAGGAACACAGATCCAACCCTAAAGTCTCAATACATGCTCATCACTAATAGTCACCTCCTTAACACTTCCTCGCTATACCATGTCCTTAAGGACATGCAAGTCTGGATTATCATATTGGCGAACCTTGATGCACTCAAACAAGGACGACTGTGAAACAACACAATAAAGGACTCTACTTGGCTCAAAATATCCCATCTCACCAACCTATTGGCCAATACGTGAACATCCATAGCTAAAGGCCTCTCCTTAGTTGGAATGAATGCCAAACTCCCCATACTCTTTGACTTTCTAATCAAGGAGTCTGCTACCACATTAGCCTTTCCCGAATGATAAATATTAGACATATCATAATCCATCAACATCTCCAATAATATCCGCTACCTTAATTTCAAATATTTCTATTTAAATAGATAGTGGAGACTTTGATGATCCGTATACACCTAACAAGACACGCCATATATGTAATGCATCCAAATCTTAAGCGCGTTCACAATACCTGCTAACTCGAAATTATGCACCAAATAATTCTTCTCATGGGGCTTCAACTGGTGCGGCGCATAGGCAATCAACGTACCGTCCTCCATCAATACACATCCAAGACGAACACGCGAAGCATCATAGTAAACCGCGTACATGCTCGATCCTGAAGGCAATATAAAAATTGGAGTCTTAGTCAAAGCAGTCTTGAGATTCTGAAAGCTCTCCTCACACTCGTTACACCATCTGAAAGGAGAAGCCTTCTGAGTCAATTGAGTCAATGGGGCTGCAATAGATGAAAGCCCCTCCACAAAATGACGATAATACCCAGCTATGCCTAAGAAGCTCCTGATCTCCGTAGCGGTAGAAGGTTTGGGCCAACTCTATAATACCTCAATCTTCTTCAATTCCATCTTGATCCTATCACTAGGATACCACGTGGCCGAAGAATGCCACCAAGTCCAACCAAAAATTACACTTGGATAACTTAGCATAAAACTTCTTCTCTCTCAAATTCTAAAGTACAATCTGCTTGTGCTCCTTAGCACTACAGGAATATACCAAGATATCATCAATGAATACAATGATAAAATAATCCAAATAAGGTTGGACTACACTGTTCATCAAATGCATGAAGGTTGTTGGGGCATTAATCAATCAAAAAGACATCATCAAAAACTCATAATGCCCATAACAAGTCCTGAAACCCATCTTAGGAATGTCCGAAGCCCTGATCTTCAACTAGTGATAGTCCAATCTCAAGTCAATCCTTGAGAATAACCTAGCACCCTGAAGTTGATCAAATAACTCATCAATGCGAGGCAGTGAATACTTGTTCTTGATGGTAACCTTGTTCAATTGTATATAGTCAATACACATCCTTATAGAACCATCATTATTCTTTATAAACAACACCAACGCACTACTTAGTAATTCACTGAGCCTGATGACCTTCTTATCCAGCAACTCTTGCAACTGTTCTTTCAATTCCTTCAACTCCGTTAGAGTTACGCAATACGGTGGGATAGATATGGGCTAAGTGCCCGAAGCCAAATCAATACCGAAATCAATATCTCTATCGGGTGGCATGCCTGGTAGGTTTACAAGGGAAACATCCGAAAACTCCCTCACTACTAGAACTGACTGAACAATAGAAGTATCAGCACTAACATCTCTAACAAAGGCTAAGTACGCCAAACAACCCTTCTCAACCATCCTCTAAGCCTTCAAATTTCACTCTACTAGAAGTATGCCCAAGAGAACCTCTCCATTCCAACCTCGGCACCCCTAGCAAAGCAAATGTCACGATCTTAGCATGACAATAAGGAATAACATGGAATAGAGATAACCAATCATATCCAAAATCACATTGAAGTCCACCATACTAAGCAACAGGAGACCAACACTGATCTCATAGCCCCTAACGATAACCGAACGAGACTGATACACATGATCCGCTATAGTAGAGTCACCAATAGATGTGGATACATGAGCATGGATATTAAGAGAAATACATGGAAAATCCAAATGCGATGCCAAGTACAATGACACATAGGGATACATAGAATCAAGATCAAATAGAATTGATGCATCTCTGCAACAGACCAAAATAATACATGTAATAACTAAATCAGAAGCCTCCGCCTCGGGTCTAACTGGAAATGCATGACAGTAGGCCTGACCTCTACCCGATTGACCTCCACCTTTGGGACGTCCACTAATTTCTTGGGCTCCATCTCTCGCTGGTAGGGTCGGTGGTGTAACAACTGGGCTGGAGTCACGATCTGAGAATCTGCTACGTTGCGCCTCTACCACGCCAAGGGAAATCCTTCTTGATATGTCCCACCTCTCCACACTCAAAATAACCTTGAGCTAAGAATGTCAATTGAATGTGAGTCTCTCTTTGATAACCTGAGTACCCACTAGAAGAACGTTGTACTGAAGGAGTACGGTAGGAACTCTACGCTGGTAATGCAGTAAATGAAGACTAAACTAGAGTGCCACGAGAGGGTTGATAAGCTGAAGGAACTGACCTACTAGAATGGCCTCTCCTAGAATGATCCCTGCCTCCAGACAAGGTATCACTAAAACTTCCAAAATGTTGGGACCTCTTGCCCCTAATCACCATGGTCTTCTTGCTCTAACCTTGAATACGCTCAATCATGCACTATGTCCACAGCCTGAAGGAGTATAAGACCAGTCTCCGCCTCCCTATCCATAGCAATATTGATACCAAAATTCAACCGCTCAATGAACCTCCTCACTTTCTCAACCTCGGTGGGGACTAGAAAAGCTGCATGGTGGGATAGCTTAGTAAATCTCATCTTATACTCGTTCACAGACGAACAACACTGTTGGTGGTCCTCAAACTAGCCACACATCTCCTCCCTCTTCGTGAGAGGAATAAATTTCTCTAAGAATAGTTGTGAGAGATGGATCCAAGTGAGTGGAAGTGACCCTGCAGGCCTGCTGCGCTCATATGACTACCACCATCTCTTAGCTGGCCCCTTGAGCTGAAAAGTAATGAAATTGACCCCATTTAAGACAACCAAACCAGGATTTCGCAGAATATCCTGACAACCATCTAAGAAATCCTATTCATCTACCAAAAGATAGACATCAAACTATGGAGGAACCATTTTCCTAAATTGATCAAATATTTTCAGCTCATCCTCAGACATAGCGGCCTTCATTACTGGCCTAACAGCAACCACATGAAGATATCCCCCAATCGGTACTAATCCTGGCGTCTAATAAACAGCTGGAACCTACTCAGGAGTATGAGTAACGGGAGTCTGTGCCCCTCCTGCGACCTGAGAAGTAGCTGGTGCCATAAGAAGTACTCCAGTCTATGCCAAACCCTCCACAAGTCCAACCAAATGAACAAGAGCATCCTGAAGTACTATGGTAGCAATAAACCCCTCCGGGACCAAAGCTGATCCAACTGGCTCACCCTAACAAAAAAACCTGCTCCTCAACCGGAGCTGTTGGTGGCTCCATGGTGGCGGCTCTAGCAGAGGCTCCTAGGCCGCGTGCTCAACCGCTACCTCTACCTCGACCCCAGCCTTTCGCGGCCCTAGCCTGGGGTGCTGGCGCCTACCCAACTATTGCCAATGAATGTGTTCTCACCATCTGTGAGAGAATTAAAAGACAATGATTCAAAAGTCGGATCAATAAAGCCACACGATACACAATGAAATAAAGGAAAGATTTCTAACATCTTGTAAACTCTCGGAGATAAGTACATACGTCTCTGTACCGATCCATAAGACTCTACTAGACTTGCTCGTGACTTGTGAGACCTACACAACCTAGAGCTCTGATCCAACTTGTTACAATCGAAAATCCCACCTTAAGGTCGTGATGCCGCGTAGCCGCACTTGCTAAGCAAGCCAACTCACAATCCACAAAAATAAAGCCAAATTCCTTTAATTAATAGAGACATATAATAAATAAAGACAAAAATGGTTTCAAAGAAGTAACATATCTGGTACAATCAAAACATGTCCTAAACACGGCCAGTACAGTACAACCCCCAAGCTAGGTAGCACAGGTACACGAGCAACTACGGAATTAGGACATGTTTGTATACAAAAATAAAGCTATCTGAAATACAAATAAAAAGGAAATAGTAAAGGAGCAGGGACTCGGGCACTGCAAAATAAATCCATGGAATGTAGCTCACAGTCAGTCTCCGTTCTACCACCTAAGCTCAATGTGAGGCTCCGCTAGCACCAACCTGAGAATCTATACAAAAAAGATGTGCAGAAGCATAGTATGAGTACACTAAAATCTATATCTAGTAAGTATCAAGTTTAACCTCGAAGAAGCAGTATTGAGGCTAGATGCATTCGAATACTTAAAACACAAATATAATAACAAAGCTAGAATAGAACAGTAAATTATCTCATGCAGAACAAGTCCCAAGGATATCAATAGGCTAAGAGTATAAAAGCATGTTTTTCGAGTACATGAGATAACCATAATGCTACTCAGATATAGTATAAAATGATGGCATGCCCAAACAATGGAGCTGAAGCTCCCAGATAGCATATAGGGATATCTTGAAACAAATAGCAACTAAATGAATACTTCTGATTGTGTGAAAGATATCTATGCATGCCCAACCCAGTACAAGATCCATGTACCACGATGCACAATCCATATATCACCAAAATCTAATACAAAATTCATGTATTGACCTGATACACAATCCATATATCGACCGCGCTCATTGGACCCAAAGTAATATAGATAATCACCTGACTCCGGAGGGATGGATCCAAATCCACACGCAAAGAGGAACTTAATAGCTCACTCATAATCAAATATCTAATCATTATGTCCTTTGTTCCATAACTGTATTTCATTCGCACACCTTACCTTTCGTACAAAAATTCTTAATCCAACTCAAGTATTCATATACAAAGATATATGCATATATTTAAGAATTACAGATCAAAGATGCACAAGACTTAATAAAAATCATACAGTTATGTGCTCATGGAATTTCTATATGACTACGGATAATTCAAGTAATTCGACATATCAAGAATAAGTTCTCATGCCTTCATAAATAACCATAAACCTAGGTATGACTTCAAACATGAATAAGAGAGCGAATGTAGTCATATAAGCCGAACAAATCATGAATTAAATGAGCATATAATCAAAACAAGGCATAAAGTATCCCAATTCTACCTCAGTTATGATGTAAACTTGGTAAGTGCATATATGCTCGCCACCCCGTAAATACACCATCCCCAATACCTTAAACTATAGCAATCAAGTCAAATCCAAGGGGTTAGTCAAGAGACTTACCTCCACCCGGTAGCCTTCAACCTTCCAAAATAGCCTTCCCTCTTAATTCAACCTCCGAACTAGTCGAATCTAGTTAAATACAGCTCAATAATGTCAAATAAGGCCATAGGAATAAATTCCAAATAATAAAGTTTGAATTTTTAATCAAATCTTCAAAGGTCAACAAAAGTAAACTCGGGCCCACACTGTCAAAACTCGAGGCAAAGGGTAGATCCTGACTATCCACAACTCCACAAGTCTAAATATGTGATTAGATTCCAAAATCGACTCCAAATCAACATTCTAATCCTCAAAATATACTCTTTTTGATATATTATTATTTATACCAGGGGAATGCCTCATAGACTTATGTGTTTAGACTTTTATCAGAGGTTTAATGACTTGCTAATGGATTTATATTTCAGACATGTTCATACTGCACTAATATTCAATTTTCAGGCCAATATTATCCTAGACTTTTATATTAAATTTTTTAAGCATGATGTTCAGTTGAAACCTCCAGCTAGTGAGTATTGGGTTCGCTCGAGAAATAAGGTAGGTTGATTGCTATCACATTCCGCCCTAATTTCGAAGCGTGAAAACCGCTGGCAACACTACCATTGGTTGCTATTACTGCTAGCTTTTATATATTCTTACAATCAATATTTATTAGACCACGTAAATTTATGATTTTTTTGTATATTATATGGATATAAGTTTTTTAAATAGTTATCTTATTTGAATTTTTTATTTATTAGTATTTAAATAAAGGTAAGTTATACATATACTGACCTTGAATAATCTGATTTTCTTTATTATCAGTTATTCATATTTAAATTTTGTCACGACCCGGATTTCCCACCCTCGGGAGTCGTGATGGCACCTACTAGTGAAAGCTAAGCAAGCCAGTCAATCGGACTAATTACCACGTTTCTATTTACGAATTCATTACATCACAAATGCATCAACTGAAAAGCAGTAATTCAACAAGCGAAATAAATGCAAAATTAATACCTTACACAACTATCGCCGATAAACTATCCACAACGGTCTACCCAAGATCTGGTGTCACAGTTTCATAGACTATTTAAGAGTACTACAAAAGGGTCTGAAGAATATAACAAAATGTTGTTTCTGGACTACATAGAAGAAACAGATACAAGAAATGGACAGGGGACTCCAAGATCCGCGGACGTCTGCAGAATTACCTTGGGCGCCTGAAAATCAAAGGCTGGAAGCTTTCTACTGCTCGTAGCCTGCGGCACTGGGATCTGCACAAAAAAGTGCAGAGTGTAGTATCAGCATAACCGACCCCATGTGTTGGTAAGTGCCTGCCCTAACCCCGGCGAGGTAGTGACGAGGCTAGGACCAGACTCCAGATAAACCTGTGCAATTTTAAGCATATATGCATCTACAGCAGAAGATAAAATACATAAACAATTAAAACGGGGAAAAAGGAAAACATACATCGGAATAGCAGACAAATAAAATGAAATGAATAATCAATGAATAAGAAAGAAAAACTGTAATTCAGCCTTTAATACAATGAAATGTAATACAATCCACCCTTTTTCCTCCAGTAACCTCTTGTTGCAGGCGTGCAACCCGTTCCCACTTACAGTAACCTCTTGTGGCAGGCGTGCCACCCGCTCCCACTTACAATATATACTGTAGTAGGCGTACCACCCGCTCCCACTTTCATAATATCTCGTGGCAGGCGTGCCACACGCTCCCACTTACAATATATATACTATGGTAGGCGTACCACCCGCTCCCACTTTCATAATATCTCGTGGCAGGCGTGCCACCCGCTCCCACTTTCATCATCACAACAATCACAAGAAATCCCGGCAAGGGAACAAATCAACAGAACAACATCCCAGCAAGGGAAAAAATAACAGCATACAATCATCCTGGCCAGGGGAATTCAGCTACAACAAAACCAGACTCGACCCCTATTTAGCTCATTCGATGTCAGGACTCAATTACAGTCAAAGTTCTACAATTAACCTCCCAACAAAATTTTCATTTTATTAAGTCTAGACACGACTCTACTAATGCGACACTGGACCCTTTAAACTTCTAACGGACTCCTAAAACACTACCCACAAATTTGACACTGGACCCCTTTTGACTCCTAACAATTCTTACTCAACTAGTCTAGTTAACCATCAACTTTATACTGAATAGAAGAAAGCTAGAACCATAACCAAAAGGAACAACTGGAATGAAGAAACCTTGTGGTAGGCGTACCACTCGCCCTCAATTCACAATATCTCGTGGCAGGCGTGCCACCCGCTCCCACTTACAGTATATCATAACGAAATCAAAGATAATATTCAACAATTTGAAACATTAGTCACACAACAACTATCCACATACGACCCACGGCCATGCAGGACACCAACGTATAGATACTCGTCACCATGCCTATACGTTGTTCTCAACAAGGAGCAATCTAACAAATAAGACACGATTTCTAATCCCTCAAGCTAAGGTTAGAGCAAATACTTACCTTGCTTTGCAATAACTTCCTAGACTTCCAAAATTTCTTCGAGCCCAACCTTTTATGGACGCTCACGAACTTTAGGTGGACACAATCGAGGCTAACGAGCCACAACTTGGTAGGGTGCCTTAACTCAGCTGTAAATCTTGGCATAATTTTGCAGCAATTTGAGCCGGGTCTTGGGTTAGAGAGTGGGGTTTCTTGTAATTGATGTTGGGGTTTGAAAGGAGTGATTCTACGGTTGTTTTTCAGCTTAAACTGGGGCTATTTTCCGACGAGTTGCAGCTGGTTATTTGGTGGGTATAAATGGGGGAATGATGGGCTGGTAAAGGGGAGGTTGATGACTATATTTTGGATACGTTTTCACGGATTTTGGGGTTGTTTTCAAGTTGATTTGAAGGTTGATTTGTTGGGGTTTGAGGGTCTTTTGGTGAGTTTTTCTGAGGTAATTGACGAAATAAGGGGGTTTTTTTTACATGTTAGGGTTCCTAGCTCCTATTTATAATGGGTCAAAATTCGGGACAAAAATAAAATTTTAGGTGTCTAGAATGCGATCGCATTCTGGTCGCAAACTCAACATGCGGTCCGCATTTGGACCGCATTTCTGACACAGCATTTGGCCCAAGATTGTGTCTCACTCTGCGATTTCACTGTGAGATTTGCGGTCCGCATTTCTCACCGCATTTTTGACATAAAACTTGTCCAGTTCTCTGCTCCACTCTGCGATACAGGCAGGGCAATTTGCGGTCCGCATTTCAGACAGCATTTCTGACATGAACCTTTGCCCAGAAATCTGTCCTAGTATGCGATGCCCGTGTAAGATATGCAGTCCGCATGTCTGAAATGCGACCGCATATCCTTCATTACTTACCTTTTTGAACTCTTTTCTTAATTATTAGATTCTTATACCCCATGCCCCACAAGAATGTTAAAATTGCATAATTACAAAGAGGGATTGGCACTTAAAACAAGTCAAATCTAGACAATTAGTATCATATGTGTTTCTACGACACATCGGGCCGTTACATTCTCCCCCTCTAAGACAACCTTTCATCCTTGAACGGACAGGATAAAGAAGTACCTGAGTCGGGGAAAAGATGTGGATAATGGCTCCGCATATCGGACTCGGACTCCCAGGTCGATGCCTCAGGAGGCTGACCTTTCCACTGAACACGAACAGAAGGAAAACTCTTCGATCTCAGCTGGCGGACTTGCCGGTCTAGGATGGCTACCGGTTCCTCTTCATAAGACAAGTCCTTATCCAACTGAACGGTGCTGAAATATAGCACGTGAGTTGGATCGCCGTGATATTTCCGGAGCATGGACACATGAAAAACTGAATGTACGGCTGATAAGCTTGGCGGCAATGCAAGCCTATAAGCCACCTCCCCCACTCGATCAAGAATTTCGAACGGACCAATGAACCTAGGGCTAAGCTTGCCCCTCTTCTCAAATCTCATCACGCCTTTCATAGGTGACACCCGGAATAATACTCGCTCTCCAACCATAAAAGTCATATCTCGTACCTTGCGATCCGCATAGCTCTTTTGCCTGGATTGAGCTGTACGAAGCCTTTCCTGAATGATCTTGACCTTGTTTAAGGCCTCCTGAACCAGATCTGTGCCTAACAACCGAGCCTCTCCCGGCTCAAACCACCCAACCGGAGTTCGACACTGCCTACCGTATAAAGCCTCATAAGGAGCCATCTGAATGCTCGACTGGTAGCTGTTATTGTAGGCGAACTCTGCTAATGGCAAAAACTGGTCCCACGAACCTCCAACGTCAATAACACAAGCTCGGAGCATATCTTCCAATATCTGGATAGTCCGCTCGGACTGTCCGTCCGTCTGAGGATGAAACACTGTGCTTAATTCAACCTGGGTGCCCAACTCCTGCTGAACTTCCTTCCAGAAACGCGAAGTAAACTGTGTACCCTAGTCCGAAATAATAGATACCGGCACGCCATGAAGGCGAACAATCTCCCGGATGTAGATCTCGGCTAACCTCTCGGACGAATAGGAAGCCGCCATAGGGATGAAATGTGTTGACTTGGTCAGCCTATCAACAATGACCCAAATTGCGTCGAACTTCTTCCGGGTCTGCGGAAGTCCAACAACGAAATCCGTAGTGATCTGTTCCCATTTCCACTCGGGGAGTTCAATTCTCTAGAATAGTCCACCAGGTCGCTGATGCTCGTACTTAACCTGCTGGCAATTCAAACACCGAGCCACATACGCAACTATATCCTTCTTCATTCTACGCCACCAATAATGCTGTTGCAAATCCTGATACATCTTTGCGGCGCTCAGATGAATAGAATACCTGGAGCTATGGGCCTCCTTCAGAATCAATTCCCGAAGTCCCTCTACATTGGGCACACAGAATCGACCCTGTAATCTCAAAATTCCATCGTCACCTAAGGTGACTTGCTTGGCACCTCCTCGCTGTACCGTGTCCCTAAGGACACACAAATGCGGATCATCAAACTATCGATCACGTATTCGTTCCAACAATGAAGAATGAGCGACCGTGTAAGCTAATACCCGATTCGGCTCAGAATATCCGATCTCACAAATTGATTGGCCAAAGTCTGAACGTCCAAAGCAAGTGGTCTTTCACCGACCGGAATATAAGCAAGGCTGCCCATACTGGCCGACTTTCTACTCAAGGCATCGGCCACTATGTTGGCTTTTCCCGGGTGATATAAGATAGTGACGTCATAGTCCTTTAACATCTCCAACCACCTCCTCTGCCTCAAATTTAACTCCTTTAGCTTGAACAGATACTGAAGGCTCTTATGATCCGTGAACACCTCACACGGCACGCCATATAAGTAATGCCTCCAAATCTTCAAGGCGTGAATTATGGCTGCCAATTCTAAATCATGTACCGGATAGTTCTTCTCATGAATCTTCAACTGCCTCGAAGCATAGGCAATGATCTTGCCCTCTTGAATTAACACTGCACCAAGCCCAATACGAGAGGCATCACAATAAACTGTGTAAGGCCCTGAGCCTGTGGGCAAGACTATCACTGGTGCCGTGGTCAGAGCTGTCTTGAGCTTCTGAAAGCTCGCCTCACACTCATCCGACCACCTGAACTGGGCACCTTTCTGGGTCAACTTGGTCATCGGGGCTGCAATAGATGAAAACCCCTCCACAAACCGACGATAGTATCCTGCCAGCCCTAAGAAACTCCGGATCTCTGTAACTGACGCCGACCTAGGCCAGTTCTTGACTGCCTCAATCTTTTTCGGATCAACCTGAATACCCTCTGCCGATACAACATGTCCCAGAAATGTAACCGAACTCAACCAGAATTCACACTTGGAAAACTTAGCATACAACCGACTATCCCTCAGAGTCTGAAGAACCACTCTGAGATGTTGCGCGTGCTCCTCCTGGCTGCGGGAATATACCAGGATATCGTCTATGAAAACTATCACGAACGAATCCAGGTAAGGTCTGAACACTCGATTCATCAAGTCCATAAAAGCTGTTGGGGAATTAGTCAACCCAAATGACATAACCAAGAATTCATAATGCCCATACCGAGTACGGAAAGCTATCTTAGGGACATCGGACGCCCTAATCTTCAACTGATGGTAGCCAGACCTCAAATCGATCTATGAGAATACCCTGGCACCCTGGAGCTGATCAAACAAGTCATCGATCCTCAGCAATGGATACTTATTCTTGATTGTAACCTTGTTCAATTGTCGGTAATCAATGCACATTCTCATTGACCCGTCCTTCTTTTTAACAAACAACACCGGCGCACCCCAAGGTGAAACGCTGGGTCTGATAAAACCATTCTCGAGCAAGTCCTGCAACTGCTCTTTCAATTCCTTTAACTCTGGCGGAGCCATGCGATACGGCGGAATAGAAATGGGTTGAGTGCCTAGAGCCACATCAATGCAAAAGTCAATATCCCTGTCGGGTGGCATCCCGGCAGGTCGGATGGGAAAACCTCGGGAAACTTACGAACCACGGGCACAGACTCAATAGAGAGGACCTCAGCACTGGAATCACGAACGTGAGCCAGATAAGCCAAACACTCCTTCTCGACCATACGCCGAGCCTTCATATAAGAGATAATGTTACGAGTGGAATGACCAGGAGTCCCTTTCCACTCCAAACGGGGCATACCCGGTAAAGCTAAGGTCACAGTCTTGGCATGGCAGTCCAGGATAGCGTGGTAAGGTGATAACCAGTCCATCCGCAATATGACATCAAAATCGACCATGTCTAAAAGCAATAAGTTCGCACGGGTCTCAAGAGCCCCAATCACTACAACATAGGAACGATGGACTCGATCTACCACAATAGAATCACTCACCGGGGTAGACACATAAACAGGAACACTGAATGAATCACCAGGCATGGCCAGATACGGTGCAAAATAAGAGGAGACATACGAGTAGGTAGACCCTGGATCAAATAATACCGAAGCATCGTTATCACAGACCAGAACCGTACCTGTAATCACTGCATCTGAAGCCTCTGCCTCAGGCCAGGCTGGGAAAGCATAACATCGGGGCTGAGGCCCACCACCCTGAGCCACATCTCTAGGACGGCCTGCTGTTGGCTAGCCCCCACCTCTGCCGACCTGAGCTCCACCTCCAGTACCCCTACCTCTACCTTTAACACCTCTACCCCCACCTCTAGCTAGCTGGGCGGGCTGCGGAACATCTGGTGCCTGTGTTATAACACGGGAATCCTGGTGTGGAGAGTTGCTTAAAGCACAACGACAATAACTAGCAATGTGGCTTGTGTTGCCACACATGTAACAGGCCCTAGGCTGCCGACTCTGGAAACTCTGTAGCGGTTGTGCACTGATAGACTGCTGATCAGAATACTGCATCTGAGAATCGCGGTTACCTATCACACTGTGAGAAACCTGGAGAGCTGACTGAAAGGGCCTAGGAGGATGGCCTCTACCATATGAATCTCTGCTTCCAGATGAAGTACCAATAAATCTGCCTGAATGACGGGGTCTTTTATCCGACCCATGACCACCTCCATGTGACAGAACCATCTCTACTCTGCGGGCCACATTGACCTCCTCCTGGAATGTAATCTCACTACCAGTCTCCTTAGCCATCTGAAGGCGAATCGGCTGAATGAGACCGTCAATAAATCTCCTCACCCTCTCCCTCTCTGTAGGAAGTATGATGAGAGAATGCCGGGCCAAGTCGATGAACCTGGACTCATACTGGGTAACTGTCATGGACCTCTGTTGAAGGCGCTCAAACTGCCTTCGATAAGCCTCTCTCTGAGTGACGGGGAGAAACATCTCCAGAAACAACTCTGTAAACTGCTCCCAAGTCAAAGACGGCAAATCGGCTGGCCTAGTCAAGCAATAATCCCTCCACCAAGTCTTGGCGGATCCAGACAGGAGAAATGTCGCAAAATCTACCCCGTTGGTCTCAACAATACCCATATTCCTGAGGACCTCGTGGCAGCTGTATAGAAAGTCCTGGGGATCCTCCGAAGAAGCACCGCTGAAGGTAGTAGTGAAGAGCTTGGTGAACCTATCCAGTCTCCACAAAGCATTGGCGGATATGGCCGCCCCATTGCCGGCCTAAGCTATTGCTCCCGGCTGAACTGTCACAGCTAGTTGAATCGTTGGAACCTGAGCCTGGGGAGCTACTTGCTCCGGAGTACGAGTAGCAGTAGTCTGGGCCCCGTCTCCAACCTAAGGAGTGGTTGGTGCTACCGGAAGTAAGCCCGCTCGAGTGACATTCTCCATGAGGCCCACCAACCGGACCAAAGCGTCCTGAAGAACTGGGGTAGCAATAACCCCCTCGGGGACCTGAGCTGGGCCCGCCGGAGCTGCTGGGGTCGGAACCTCCTTGTCAAGATCAATCTGAGGTTCCGCCACTGGTGCTGCTACAGGAGGCTGAGTCCTGCCCCTGCCTCGACCCCTAGCACTACCTCGGCCTCGCCCTCTGCCCTGCGTGGGAGCTGTTGCTGGGGGCTCGGGCCGCGGAACGGTATATGAGGAAGCGCGTGTTCTCGCCATCTGCAAACCGCCTGACAAGAATGAACAAATGTGAAAATTTTCCTAACTCGGTAGCCTCTGGGATAAATACAGACGTCTCCATACCGATCCCTCAGACTCTACCGAGTTTGTCTGTGAACTGTGAGGCCTATGTAAACCTAGGGCTCTGATACCAACCTGTCACGACCCGGATTTCCCACCCTCGAGCGTCGGTGATGGCGCCTACTAGTGAAAGCTAGGCAAGCCAGTCAATCGGACTAATTACCACATTTCTATTTACGAATTCATTGCATCACAAATGCATCAACTGAAAAAGAGTAATTCAATAAGAGAAATAATCACAGAGTTAATACTTTACACAACTATCGCCGACAAACTATCCACAACGGTCTACCCAAGATCTAGTGTCACAGTTTTACAGACTATTTAAGAGTACTACAAACAGGGTCTGAAGAATATAACAAAATGTTGTTTCTGGATTACATAGGAGAAACAGATACAAGAAATGGGCTGGGGACTCCAAGGTTCGTGGACGTCGGCAGAACTACCTTGGGTCGCCTGAAAGTCAGAGGCTGGAAGCTTCCTACTGTTCGTAGCCTGCGGCACTAAGATCTGCACAAAAGAGTGCAGAGTGTAGTATCAGCACAACCGACCCCATGTGCTGGTAAGTGCCTGGCCTAACCCCGGCGAGGTAGTGACGAGGCTAGGACCAGACTCCAGATAAACCTGTGCAATTTTAAGCATATATGTACCTACAGCAGAAGATAAAATACATAAACAACTTAAACAGGGAAAAGAAAGCATACATAGGAACGGCAGACAAATAAAGAAAAAGGAATCATCAAAGAGTAAGAAGGAAAACTGCAATTCAGCTTTTAACACAAACGAAATGAAATACAATCCACCCTTTTTCCTCCAGTAACCTCTTATTGCAGGCGTGCAACCTGTTCCCACTTACAGTAACCTCTTGTGGCAGGCGTGCCACCCGCTCCCACATACATCACATCCTGTGGCAGGTGTGCCACCCGCTCCCACTTACAGTAACCTCTTGTTGCAGGCGTGCCACCCGCTCCCACATACATCACATCCCGTGGCCGGCGTGTCACCCGCTCCCACTTACAGTAACCTCTTGTTGCAGGCGTGCAACCCGTTCCCACTTACAGTAACCTCTTGTGGCAGGCGTGCCACCCGCTCCCACTTACAATTTATACTGTGGTAGGCGTACCACCCGCTCCCACTTTCATCATCACAACAATCACAAGAAGTCCCGGCAAGGGATCAAATCAACATAACAACTTCCCAGCAAGGGAACAAATAACAGCAACACAATCATCCTGGCCAGGGGGAAATTCAGCTATAACCAAACCAAACTTGACTTTTATTTAGCTCAATCAATGTCAGTACTCAATTACAGTCAATATCCTACAACTAACCTCCCAACCCAATTATCATTTCGTTGACTCTAGACACGACTTTACTAATGTGACACTGGACCCTTTAAACTTCTAACGGACTCCTAAAACACTACCCACAATTTTGACACTGGACCTCTTCGACTCCTAACAATTCTTACTCAACTAATCTAGTTGACCATCAACTTTATGCCGAATAGAAGAAACTTTGTGGTAGGCGTACCACCCGCCCTCAATTCACAATCATCTTGTGGCAGGCGTGCCACCCGCTCCCACATGCAACACATCATAACAATTCAAGGAAAAAAATATCCAGCAATTTGAAATAATAGTCACACAACGATTAACCATATACGACCCACGGTCATGCGTGACACCCACATATAGACACCCGTCACCATGCCTATACGTTGTTCTCAAGAAGGAGCAATTTAGCAAATAAGACACGATTTCTAATCCCTCAAGCTAAGGTTAGAACGAACACTTACCTCGTTTTGCAACAACTTCCTAGACTTCCAACAATTCCTCAAGCCCAACCTTTTATGGATACTCACGAACTTTAGGTAGACACAATCGAGGCTAACGAGCTGCAACTTGGTAGGGTGCCTTAACTCAAATGATATCTTGGTACGATTTGCAGCAATTGTATGCTGGGTCTTGGGGTTAGAGAGTGGGGTTTGAAAAGGGAGTGGTTCTACGGTTGTTTTTCAGCTTAAATTGGGGCCATTCCCGACGAGTTACAGCTGGTCCTTGGTGGGTTTAAGTTGGGAAAGCCGGGCTGGTAAATGGGAGGTTGATGACTATATTTTGGATATGTTTTCACGGATTTTGGGGTTGTTTCAAGGTGATTTTGGAGGTTGATTTTTTGGGGTTTGGGTGTGTTTTGGAGAGTTTTCTGAGGTAATTGACGAAATAAGGGGGTTTTTTGCATGTTAGGGTTCCTAGTTCCTATCTATCGTGGGTAAAAATTCGAAACAAAATAAAAGTTCAGGTGTCCAGAATGCGATCGCATTCTGGTCGCAAACTCAACATGCGGTCCGCATTTGGACCGCATTTCTGGCGTGGCAGTTGGCCCAAAACTCTGCCTCATTCTGAGATCTCACTGTGGGATTTGCGGTCTGCATTTCTCACCGCATTTTTGACATAAAACTTGTCCAGTTCTCTATTCCACTCTGCGACGTAGGCAGCGTGATTTGCGGTCCGCATTCCTGAACTGCGGTCCGTATTTCAGGCAGCATTTCTGACATGAACCTTTGCCCAGAAATCTGTCCAAGTATGCGATGCCCGTGTAAGATATGCGGTCCGCATGTTAGAAATGCGACCGCATATCCTGCATTACTTGCCTTTTCTGAACTCTTTTCTTAGTTATTAGATTCTTATACCTCATACCCTGCAAGAATGTTAAAATTGCATAATTACAAAGAGGGATTTGCACTTAAAACAAGCCAAGTCTAAACAATTAGTATCTTATGTGTTTCTACAACAAATCGGGCCGTTACAAGTACATGCCTCCCGCTGTGTAGAAAGTAGAACTCTTCATAAAACTTCATCAAGAATCACGCAATAGCTAACCTGCTCACAGGAGATAGCCCACCTATTGAATTCCATTTCGACTTCACCAATGACATTGCCATGGTTACAACTACCACGAAATCAGAAAACCCTCCTGAGCCCATGCTTGTCCACCAGCTGTAAAAGTCTGTTCATTCCCCATTAGCATCCACTGAAAGTTCATCCATATGTTCCAAAACTGAGATCAGGTTGCACCCAAAAATGATAAGCAAGAAGTTGACACCCCTCTTCCATTCAAGCAAACTCCTCTCTGTCATATTCAATCTTCCTCAAGACAGTAGCCACCATCCCAAATGAAATTTATAGACTTAGTCATTGACTAGCATGATCCACAAATAGCTCTAAACTAGCTCAAAGTATGTTGCTATCTTACCATAGAATCCATATGCTACTATGCCACTCACTCTTCGGTTAAACCATCTCCTTTAAGCAACTTCTCGACCTCTGCTTTTCATACTTGACCTGCTAGCAATTCAACCACCGCGAGACACCTCCCACCATGTCCTTCCTCATCCTTCACTGCCCAAATACTTCCTCAAATCAAAATTCCATCTAGCACCTGAACTATTAAATTGCTACCAACTCTAAGCCTCCTCGAAGATCATCTTTCTGAAGCCATCAGCATTAGAAACACCAATTCGATTCTGACACCTCTACAAATGGCCATCTCTTACAACAACTTCTCAGGCACCATTTGACAACATCCTGCCCCGAAGGCAAATCAAAGAAGACCATAACACTGACGAGCCTTAATGCGTTCAAACAAGGATGATGACACCACATCACAAATGAGAATTCCACCGCGCTCGAAAATATCAAGTCTCGTTACTCCATCAACCGAAGCCTGAACATCCATAATCTGATTGCCTTCCCTCCGCTGGAATTAAATGTCAAACCTCTAAACCATGAACCAAGTAATCCTCCTTTCGAGTCATTCGTTGCCGCGACACATAAGTAAGCACCTTACCATTTATACCAACATTGCGTGATAACTACTCATGAACATCATAATGCATCATGCATAGCCACAAAAACATAGGCAACACTAACCATTGCACTGAAATGACAGAATCCCTCTACGAGGCGGCAACAATAGCCCAATCAAATACGCAAGGAGAAACATCCTGCACCACATATGCAGTACCATTACAACTCCTTCATACCTAATTGATAACAAGCACTCCATGTCACATATGATTGATTAGGAAGGAAATGAAGACATAAACTTCGATAGAATCAAATTGCAAGATCAGGAATCAAGAAGGGAAGTGCTCCTAACAGCCCTGTAGTCTCTCGAAGATAGGTACATACGTCTCCATATTCATTCGCAAGACTCTGCTAGACCCACTCATGAATTGTGAGACCCAAGTGGACCTACAGCTCTGATACCAAGCTGTCACGATCTAAAATTCACTATAGGCTGTGATGGCACCCAACGTCGCCGCTAGCCAAGACAATTATGAAATATTACATTAATTATCCATTTTATTATTTTTGAAATCAAGAATCTGGTTAGGCGGAGACATTAATTCATTAAAGTCATAAATAAATAAAATTTAAACAACATACAAGTAAAGGTGTATCGAGGTTAAGCAAACCATGAACAAATTCTAGAACATTCCAAAACCCGGTGTCACAAGTGCATGCGCATTTACTAAGGAGTACAATGATAATACAACATTTGTCTGTAATGTAAATAAGACAGGATAAGGTAATTGGTACAATGAAGAATCGGTGGGCTGCGATACGTAGCCTCGATTGCAGCTCACCATAAAGTCTCCTCAGCAGCTGCACCTACAGGCCAAGATGACCACCAATTGAACCAGTCAGATCCTGCACATCTAGTGCAAACTGTAGCATGAGTACATGAATCAACCCGTACCCAGTAAGTATCTAGCCTAACCACGGAGAACTAGTAACGAGGGATCGACATCGACACTTACTAGTGGTCCAATAAATCAGTGATAAATCATAAGCAGATATGAAGCACAACAGTAGCAGTGAGGTAAAACTATAACTAACACTATCTTCCAACATTTCTTTTAGCAATATAAACCTCCCGAAGGTCATATGTTATCTCAACATATCAGAAATATCAATTGTAGTTCCAAACGGATACGAAATGCCTTATAAATGCCAGGTCTCCATATAAAAATCACCAACTCCGCTTGAAAAGTCAACATAGTCAACCCGCCAGCCCACGTGCCCGAATTCCAAAAATGCTTGAAGATAATCATTACCCATAACACCACGAACTCAAATATATAATTTATCCCTAATTTCATGACCAATTTCGTGGCCAAAATCTGAAAATACCAAATTCTAGGTTTCCTACCAAAATCTCAAACATTCCACCCATTTCCATGTTTAAATCCTTACGGAATCCACGAATTTAACTTACAATAGGTGGGAATAACTTACCTCGTGTTGCTCGATGAAATCTCCTTAAAATAGCTCCCCAAGTTCGGCCATCTAAGTGAAAAATGAGAGAAATGAGAGCTAAGTCTTGATTTAAAGCACCCTTCTACCCAAGATATTTCGCATCTACGGAGAAATAGCCGCTTCTGCGGCTCCGCACCTACGGAAAGTTCCATCGCAGGTGTGGTTCCCTCTAAGCCAAAGCAAATCCGCTTCTACAGACCAATTCCGCTCCTGCATGACCAATCCACGGTCAAATACTCGCTCCTGCACACTCCCCCATCCGAACCCCTTCTGCTTCTGCGACCCCAGCTTGCCCAGCTCTTTTCCGCTTATGCGGAATATTTTTGATCCTTCCTTGTGACTTTGTTGAGCTTGTATAGTCTATACACACCTTCCAACGGTCACTGTTCTTGTAGGAATCAACTCATTCTTGTCATTGGTGACCACCGTCATGCCCCCCTTCTTTGGGACACATTGAACCGGAGAAGTCCATGAACAATCTGAGATGGGGTAGAAAACCCCTACATCCAACCACCTGATAATCTCCTTCTTGACAACTTATTGCATAGCCTCATTAAGTTTTCTTTGATGTTTAATAGATGGTTTGGCGTCATCCTCCAACTTGATCTTATGCATGCAAAAGGCAGGGCGGGCTTATCCCCCGAATATCCGCCAAGGTCCACCAAATAGCCTTCTTCCTCTTTTGTAGCACCGCCAATGTAGAATCTACCTACACGTTAATCAAAAAAAAAGGAAAGAATAACCAGTAAAGTAGAACAAGCGCCAAGAAATTCATACCGAAGATGTGGAGGCAATGGCTTCAACTCCAAGGTAGATGGCTCTTCAATAGAAGGCTTTGTGGGAGAAGTCTTCCTATTTTCATGATCCAAGGACAATTTTCGGGGTGCATAGTTGTAAGACCCTATTCCTTGCAAAGAGTTCACAAATTCCATGAAGCCATCCATCTCGTCATCATCAAAGTTGAGCAAGAAGGCCTCCAACATATCACAAATATTGATTGTAGCACTTGTATCATCAATAATGACATCGGTCACCAAGTCCACAAAAGAACATATCTCATTGCTATTTGGTTGCAGTATGGACTTACACACATGGAACACCACTTTTTCATCACCATCCCGAAAAGTGAATTCTCCGGCTTTAAAATCACAAAGAGACTTACCCGCAGCAAGGAAAGGTCTCCCAAGAATAATTGACACTTCATAATCAACTTCACAATCTAGAATGACAGAATCCGTCAGAAGAACGAATTTATCAACCCGGACCAAAACATCTTCAATCACACCCAACGGCCTTTTCATGGTACGATCGGCCATTTGCAATATCATAGAGGTGGGTCTTGGTTGTCCAATTCCCAAAGTCTTGAAAACTGAATAGGGCATCAAATTTATACTTTCCATAAGATCACAAAGAGCTTTAGCAAACTCGTCACTTCTAATAGTACAAGGAATTGTGAAAGCACCGGGATCTCCAACTTAGGAGCCATTGAATGAACAATTGAACTCATTTGATGAGTGACTTTGATGGTCTCAAAATTCATTGACCGCTTATTTGTCACAAGATCCTTCATAAACATTGCATAACTGGGCATTTGTTCCAAAGCTTCAACAAATGGCATATTGATTGAAAGACCCTTCATCACTTAATAAACTTCTTGAATTGATTCTCACGTTTTTGCTTGGCAAGCCTTTGAGGATATGGAGGTGGAGGCTTAGGAAATGGTGCCTTAGCCTTTTGTACTACCAGCTCTGGTATGTAAATAATGTGCTCCCTAGACGGGTTCATCTCCTCTTGAGTCTCTTCCACACTATCATCAATATCAATCTGAACTTCCTCATTAGGTTTCACAACATTGTTTGGGATCTCTTCATCTTGCATAACTTGATCATCATCAACAAGTCTCCTTCCACTTGAGATAGATGCATTCCCGCCTCTTCCACTTCTTGTGATAACCACCATGGCATGCCTCGTATTGTTACCACCATTTGGGTTTACCACCGTGTCACTTGGTAGTGCCCCCTTAGAACGAGAATTTAGAGCTTGAGAGATTTGCCTCATTTGAACTTCTAAGTTGCGGATTGATGTGTTGTGTGAGGCAAGTTGCGGATCCAAATCCTCATTCTTTTCCATCATTTGCTTTAACATACTTTCAATACGTCCCATATCATTGAAGAACTTGAACCATGGGAAAGATAAGGAGGTAGGTTGCTCGGTTTTTGGTACATCGGGGGCCTTTGAAAATTCGACCCTCGGTTGCCTTGATTATTACTCCATCCACCTTGATTGTTGCCTCCCCAATTTCCCTGGTTGTTTCCACTCCAATTTCCTTGATTGTTGTTGTTATGCCAATTCCCTTGATTGTTAGAATTCCAATTGCCTTGATTGTTTTGTGGTCGCCATTGTTGTTGATTTGGGCCTTGGAAGTTGTTTATTTGCCCTTGAATTTGTTCACATATTGCACTTCCTCTTCTTGTTCATTATATGAATCATCTTGCTCAAATTCACCATCATCTTGCACATAGTTCTCCACTCGAGTTTGCACTTGTGGACCCTTGGTCCTCCTCTTGTTGACCATCATGTTCACTCCCACCATAGCATTAACTTCCTTAGGAGCTTGCACTTAATTTAGTTTGGCCTTTGCTAGTTGAATCGTGGTAGTGGTTAATTCAGCAATGGCTTGCCCAAGGTCTTGCAATTCTTAGTGAAGGTGGATCATATTCAGATCACCTTGTGGAACATTGGCTTGGAATTTCCAAGCCGACGATGTTTCCACCATCTCATCCAAGATTTCACATGCCTCCGCATAAGGCATAGTCATAAAGTTCCCACCGGCTAGTTGATCTACTACACATTGGTTGGTTGTGTTAATCCCACAATAGAAGGTTTGTTAAATCATGTTTTCCGTCATATTGTTGTTGGGACATTCCTTAACCATTGTTCCATAGCACTACCATATTTTATGTAGTGGTTCATTCGGCTCTTTCTTGAATGCCAAGATCTCATCTCGAAATGTAGTCATGTGCCCAGGAGAGAAAAACTTAGCAATGAACTTTTCCACCAACTCATCCCAAGTGTTAATTGAATGGTTCAGCAATCGTTCCAACCAATCTAAAGTTTTCCCCCGTAGAGAGAAGGGAAAAAGCCTTGCCTGAATTCATCCTCGGAAACATTAGTTTGCTTGCTCCCCAACATGTATCCACAAAGCCTCTATTCTTTGTTATGTGCTTCAAGTGGTATATCATATGTCATAAGCTACAAGTCGTGTATTCTTTGGCATGCCTTCAAGTTATATGTTCTCTGTCATGCGTTTCAAGTCGTATATTCTTGGTTACGTTCTTCAAGCCGTATATTTTTGTCATGCTTATGTTGTATACGCTTTTACGCATGCCTATGTTGTATATGCTCTCTAAATGCCCATGTTGCATATTCTTTGTCACATATGTTTGGAACTGCATTATTAAATTGTCATCACTTTTATATCGACTCTTTGTCGTACACAATCACACACAAGTCACGCGAGGGTTGTCTTTTCACCCCTCCGAACCTTCTTTCAAAACCCTCTAGTTTCGGAGATTGGCGTACGAGGTTAACTATGTACCATCTCGCAGTTGTCCTTAACTCATGCTCGAATCTAGGTAAATCTACTCTTAGAATTCCTACATCACTGTACATATGATCTTGTAGCTCGCTTTAGCTGGATTAATTGTTACATATCATTTGCTTGCTACATATTCTTTGTCGGATGTACATTCTTTATCTGTTATGCATCCTTCATCTGGTACATATGTCTTCTACTTGTTATCCACAACTAGGTTCTCTTTGTCTGACTAAACTCTGGTTGACTTGTGTTGAACCTTGGACCTTCCAAATACACATTCCCATTCTGGCCTTCATGGCCATCCATCATAATCATACCATCACTTGGACTCTACCATCCTTTTAAAAAATACATCAATCTGAGTTGGTACATCTTCCACTAAGTTGACCTATTCTTCTCGATCATACCTCACACTTTCACCGATTTTTGTCAATTGAGATAGATCCATGCACTATGCTACCATCTAGCTATTATTCAAGATCTACCAGTCTCTACCTACCCACCCACGAATTCTCACTCATAATCACAGTTATTCTCAAAGGACAATTACTCATTCTTGATAACTATACAGATTTCACATAATCTCAGTAGTTGGTCTGAACTACGTTTTGACCTAATTCTTGCCTAGCAAGATACGTAGGCAAACCTACATAAGGGTTCGGTCTCCCCACTGTTTTCAAAAAAGTTTCCTCAATACTGAAAAGTGTGGCAGTTCTTTTGGAATAGTGCAATGATGCTCTCAACCCAGAAATCTCCTAGTGTGTCAGCCAAATATCATTCAAAATCCAAACATCAAAATACCATGTCAACCTTACTTTGACCCTCACCAGACTTAAATCCCACATATGGGACGAAGTCATTTCTTCAAACATTTAGCTATAGAGTCATGGTGTTCACTCCCACTTCCCAGATTCAAAGATTCAATACAAGTCAATCCACATTTGTTGCAGGGAAAATGTTAGTCAACCTTCAAGAAGTGTCACGCTCGCACGACTCGGACAAACCAAGAAGAACAAGCAACGCCTCAAGTCAACATAAATCAATTTCCCTCCCTCGAACTGAGAATTTTTCTTTGGACGCAGGAGGACACCATCTTCTCTGGAACCATTATGGAACGGTGACATAGCGTTCCCGTTCACAATCGAATACACCATTGACTACCTGGCCTAACTCTACACCCTCTTAATTCTATAACTTCCGCCTGAGAGGGTCTCTAACATTTTTCTCCTCTGCGTTTTGCAGGTACATCATCCCAGACACTTCACAGGAGATAACATCTGGTCTCGGATTTGGTGAAACATCAGTCATATAGTCAGGGGAGTAGTAGTTTTACAATAAACTGCATCAGTTTTCATGACTTCGCTGCTCTCACCGCTTTTCTATGTTAAGATCAGAACATCGTTCCCGGTTGTCAACCGAGGACGATCATTAAACATTTCTTGAGGACGACTGAAAGGTGCATCGTCCTGGGACTGCACGGGAAATAGCAACCGACATTGGATATTGTAGAATGTTAATCGAACAATCAGAGGAGTGTTATTTACGATTCTTGATTACATTATTTTATGACGGCACTACTCTCACAAAATTTCTATATCTTCATCAGATTATCGCTCCGGCTAATATCCAGGGACGATCACCTAAAGGTTCATGTGGACAACTCGAAGGTTGCAAAAAAACATCCCTGCAGTCAATTGGAAGACAACTACAACAACTGTCTAGCAAACAGTCAGGGGACATCGAAGCAACTGCTTGAAGGAACAACTAGGGCACATCTTCTGGAGGGAGTCACTCTTCAACTTCAGAGATACCACACCTGATCATGGGTACAACGAGGCATCGCTCCGAGTTTGTCAACACTCTTGTACTTTATACATATCTCTGATGCCATTAATTTTTTAGTTGCAATTCTTTGAAAATAGGAGAGTAAAAGAAGTGTTGAATATAATACATCTCATACTCTCCAATCTTCACAATACGTGCACCTGATTCTTGACATTGTGTCAAAATACGTAGGCAACCATTAATAGGTCTGTTTTTTCTTGTTCTTAACTGGACGGATCGGTCAAGTCTGGCCACTTGGTCACAGTTGACCGAAGATCCTTAAAAAGGGATCATTCCCAAAAAGTCAAAAATAAACATATACACATCTTTCTCTGTTGCTTCTCTAGAAGTCTCCCCGTGAGACATCAACATCAAAATCTAAAAATATCATCTTCTTTCCTTGAGGAAAATCAAAATCTAAAATATCTCCCCGTTATCTCTAACCTTCCCGAACTACGCCTGACCTGATTCTCATTTCAACGAGATACGTAGGCAACCTTCGGGTTCAGTCTCATTTTTCAAAAAATCAAAAATCATCAATCAAGGACCCTTCCCAGGTTCGGTCACATTTTTCAAAAAAATCAATCAAGGACCCTTTTTGGGTTCGATCTCATTTTCCAAACACCAAAAACTACTCGTATCATGCGGAGATTTTGCTTTCCTGTCGAATCCTCCTATCTCTTGGAGACTGATTCAATTTTAAATTCCTGTTGAATCCTCCCATTGCATAGAGACTGATTTAATTTTACTTTCCTATCAATGCTCCAATATCGCATCGGAACGATACACATCCCGTCAAATCTCTGATAGTGCATCGGAACGGTAAACAGTTCGTCAAATTTTACTTTCATGTCCATGCACCGACATCGCATCAGAATGGTACACAGCCCGTCAAAGCTCTGATAGCACATCGAATGGTAAACAGTCCGCCAAATTCTACTTTCCTACCATGCTCCGATATCACATCAAAACGGTACACAGCCCGTCAAATCTCTGATAGTGCATCGGAACAGTAAACAGTCCGTCATTTTACTGTCCTGTCCATGCTCTTATAGTGCATTGCAATGGTACACAGCCCGTCAAAGCTCCGATAGCGCATCAGAATGGTAAATAGTTCGTCAAATTTTATGTTCCTATCCATGCTCCGATATCGCATCGAAACGGTACATATCCCGTTAAAGCTCCGATAGTGCATCGGAACGGTAAACAGTCCGTCAAATTTTACTTTCTTGTCCATGCTCCGATATCGCATCGGAACGGTACACAGCCCGTCAAAGCTTCGATAGCGCATCGCAATGATAAACAATCCATCAATTTACTTTCTTGTCCATGCTCCGATATCTTATCAGAACGGTACACAGCCCGTCAAAGGTTTGATAGCACATTGGAACGGTAAATAGTCCATCAAACTTTACTTTCCTGTCTGTGCTCCGATATCGAATCGGACTGCTACTACAGCCCGCCAAATCCTACCATCGCGTGGAGACTGATTCAATCTTTACTTTCCTATTCATGCTCCGATATCTCTTCGGAACTGTAACTATAAAGCCCGTCTAATCTTCAATGCTCTGATATCGCTTTGGAACGGTAACTGTAAAGCCCATCTAACCTTCAATGCTCCGATATCGCTTCGTAACGGTAAATACAAAGCTCGTCTAACTTTCAATGCTCCGATAACGCATCGACACGAAACTACAAAGCCCGTTTTACACTCAGTTCTCTCTACCAAAAATCACAAAAATTGATTAATTCAAAAGCTCAAAAAATTAAAATGAAATGAAAATCTAAAGATATTTTATTTTCGCCCTCTCTGAACTACGCTTGGCCCGATTCTCATTTCAACGAGATACGTAGGCAACCTTCGGGTTCGGTCTCACTTTTTCAAAAAATTTGATTAAGTCAAAAAATCAAAAAAATAAAAATATAAACAAAAAAAATTATTGTAAAGTCAAAATCAAAAAATCAAAAATAGGGAACCTCTTCCTCGGATTTGGTCCTTTTTATCAAAAATCAAAACATAAAAAGGTAGAGAACTTCAAGACCAAAAAAAAATGACAATCAATATATTGGCTTGGTTGGTACCAGCATAGTTAAGAGTGTGCATGGAAAAAAATAAGTGTTCGAATGGTATGATGGAGAGGATCAATTTCGGGTAAACTATAGATTCTTGTGGTACCTCTTAATTATGCCTTAGTGATGCTTGAAAATTCTCGTGCTTACAGTTAGGGTAAGAACAAAGTTGACCTCATTATTTCATGTGCATTGTGCGATGAGCCTAGATTAAAATGCATTGTATTACATTTTAGATCTAGAGCTTGGCCCGAATGTCTGTTGAAGCGAAATCCTGAGTAACGCTTGGTTTGGGAAAGGATCATAGGCCTTCTTTGACCCGTTTGAGCCTTTTTAGCCTACCAAATGACATCAATCCTTAACATTTCCGCTATATGAGCCTTAAGCCTTTTTCTTGGACAACTACATTTTAGCCTATACCATTCTTTGTGCTTAAGAGCACTAGCCCTCTCTTGGCCCAACCTCCTCGCACGCACTGAAAGTGTATAACTTCGAACGAAGACGAAAGTGGAGGTGACTAGCATGAAATTGCAAAAGATGCAAAGTCCAAGACAATCAGAGATACGACATCAAAAAAAATAAGGAACAAAGAAAAAAGAAGAAACGAGAACTCTGCAAATCCAACAAGAAGGAGAAAATTTCTGCAAATTCAAGGAATAATCCAACGAAAAGGAGAAAACTCCACAAACTCAAAGAGGAGGAACTCTAACAAAAGAAGGAAAAAACTCTTGCAAAGCGGGAGAAACTTCAAAAGAAAAAAAAGAGAAAGAAAATATCTGAAAAAGGAAGAAGAATCTACTACAAGTTCAAAAGAAGTCAAAACAAAGGAAAATGACATCAAGCCAGACAAGATCAAGCACCGAAGCATGGTTTGAATGCCGAAGACACGGATACAGTGCAATGCTCAAGGAGGAATTAGTCACTTTATCCCAAATGATTATCCTACCCATCCCCAAGCCCACATTACAAGCCAATAAAAAAGCCCTGCATGATCCTATTCCGAGTATTCTCGCATTAGTGGATACTCACATAAAGGTCAAGCATATGGTATCACAATCGCATACATTGAACATCTTTCTGAATGTGAGTGTAATTCTCAAAAGTGTCCTAAAAAACGTAGATGCTTCAGAAATGTGTGAAAACTAGGACTTTCTTTGTGGTGAGGGCACTTGAAACATGAGTTTAGGTAGAACTCAAAACCTTTGATTGAAGCAAGACGAACAAATCTTGTCGAACCTATGTATATCTGAGGTACCACTAGAAGCTATAGGAAATATCCATAAACTGATCTTGGTTTGATGGAAAGCATATAGTTGAAATTCTTATGCATAATACTAACTGTTGGTACCAACCAAAGTCAAGTCAAAAATTGATCCACCAATAAAATCGCAGTCTTTCTTTACAATATTCTCTAAAAAAAGCTACAGAATAGCAAAAACATAGAAAATAAAAAGAGTCAAGTTTTGTTGACAGTAGGTTTAGGTTTTGTTATAACAGAACTATGCCCCGATCTGGCATCCCACGGGGGGATACGTAGACAACCTACATAGGGCCAAGTCTCACACTAGTAATAGAAAATCAAAAATCATTTCCTTATATTCGGAACTACGCTTCGACTTCATTTCCTTCGGAAGATACGTAGGCAATCCACATCGGATTCAGTCAGTTTTTGCACTCGATCTACATTTTGGCCTGATTCTATTTGGATATGTAGGCAGTCTAAGTCAGACTCAGCCATATCATTTCAAAAACTCTATCATTTTGCATCTAAAAAATAGCTTCTTGCTTTTCCAAACGCTCTCCTGAACAATGGGCATTTCCTTTCAAATGCCAAAATTTCAGGCGCTCTCTTGAACAACGGGCATTTCATTACAAGAACAATTTTACAGGCACTCACCTTCTAATATGGGTATTTTAGATGTAAACACTTCGATCACTTCGGCCGGTACACAGTCCGGATTTCCTTCAAATCAAAGTGCTTTGATCACTGCATACTGGTACACAGCTCGAATTTCCTTAAAATCAAAGTGCTCTAATCACTTCAGACCGTACACAACGCGAATTTCTTTCAAAATCCAAAATTGCTCCGATCACTTTGGATCGGTATCTTGCCCGGACCTATTTCGAGATTAGTTTCAACCTGGGACCCTATTTTGTTCAAAATCACATATCCATCTTTGTCAAGTCAAACAAAAGCACAATCCACACTTCGTCAACTCTACTGATACGATACAATGTGAGATTATCTTCCATCAATAAACTTGGGCAGATTTTGAGGAGGGACGTCAAGCTTTCCAACAGCAATCAACGGCACGTCCCAAGTATCATTCTTACGTCCCATTGACATGGGGTGTGTAGGCAATCCAAAACCCCACAGTCAAAATAACACCCAATGTCATCACAGCCTGATGCTGGGACAATTTTCAAATCAAAATCTTCCCATCGCCTTCTCGAACTACAACCGGCCTGATTCTCGTTACATCCGAGATATGTAGGAATACTCAATACAGAGCCCGATTGTACCCATGTCAAAATCACTTCAATTGATCCATCCATCATCCAGCATTCATGTCCTAGTGTTATCACAGTCCGACACTGGGGCATTTTTGGAAGCAATATCGAGATCACACGATATTTTTGTCCTCACCATTCGCCTTCCACCCCATGAGGCTATGATTCATAAGTAGTACTCAGTCTTCCAGAAATACAAGCGACCTGATACTCGTGCAACCCGAGATATGTAGGCAACTCAAGTACCAAAATTCGGTCACAATCTTCAAAACCTCCTCATTCTCACTAAGTCATGTTGGCACAAAATTGAGTATGATGTTAATTTCTTTGCCTGAAGACTCTTACATCGTCTCCGGTCAAAGAGGGGCAACTGTTGACACTCAATTTTGACCTTTCATATTTAAATTAACTTCTGCTTGTCAAAAAATGATAAAATATAGCACATTTTTAACTGTATTGCATTTTATTGATAATTATTCCTTTTTTTACAAAATACAAAATTTTTTTATCATTTCATTGTAATTGGTTAAATATTACTATTTTTGTGCATTTTTATAAATTTTCAAAAAATTTTGTTGATAATTGTCCTATTTTAAAATATTAGGATATTCTATAAATTTATTGTCTTTTTAAAAATAAATTAATAATTACTACAAAACATTGTAGTAGTTACATTTTAAATAAAAACTACAAGAATTTTCAATTAAATATTTTTTAATTTATAGCACAGTCTATTTAATTACATGGAAACCAGTAGAATTTACTTTAAAATACGGATCAAGTCTATTCAAATTCAATGTCCCGTCAATATCCGATGTGACAAGACATTTGATGTGACTAGACATTGATGCGACATGACAAGACATTTGACATGACTCAACAATTGATTTGACATGACAACTTTTGATTTGACCACATATTTTCTTTCTATTTTACATTTATTTTTCACTTTAAATGGTGTCCACATATTTTTACACACACCTACATATACATAATACACTACACACATACAAGGGGAGGAATACAATCAGATTTTTAAGGGGTCATATGGGAACCTAGTTTTTCATTTTTGAGATATCAACCCTCTCTCCATTGAGAGGAGCCCCTCCCCCCCCCCC
>MCJB01016813.1:54661-115952 GCA_002018475.1 Nicotiana obtusifolia
CCCCCCCCCCCTTTCTTGCTACCTCGTCGTCGACCGGCCACCAACGGCCATGGCTTCTCTCTCACCCCCACTCGCTCATCTCTCTTATGGATGTGTAGAGGACATGGTTAAATATGGCCGGAAAAGAACTTCTCTGGTGGCCTCCATTAAAACTTGAACGCCGACGACCTTTGTATCTTTGCTTCTCATTGTTGAATCTGGCCGAAAATACAAACATCGGCGACTTCTTTGGCATTAGGCGTTATTTCAGCTTTCGCCATTGGAGAAATGCCGACGATCGTGGCTTCCCGTTCTCCCTTTTGTTTTATCTTTATTTTTCTACTTAATAAGCTTTTCTGTTGTTACATGGAGTTTCAGATATGGATTTGGCGAAGATAATCTCTTCCGGCGAGCTTTGTATTCTTGCCCGTTACTCCGGCGTGACCCTCACGTTTTTTCGGCTACCCCTTACATTTATGTTATCTGTTGATGATAGGCTTCTCGTGGGATATTTGATATGCTATTTTGCCTAATGCTTCCCTATGTTGTTGTTTGCTGGAGATTTTCTATTGATATTAATTAAACAGTCGGAACCTTATCGGAATTGGGAACTCCAGATCTGTTGGCCGTTAAGTTGGGCTTCATCATTGCATTTAGCTTGTGCTACTGTTGGTTTTTCTTGAGATTTTCCCGTGACTGTTTGTTCCAAATCAACTGCTAAGATTTCTGGCCACTTATTTTGTGCTTTGCAGTTACTGTTGGCATGATTAATATGAAACAAACAATACTACGCTAATGGGCCAATGAGAATAAAATTTTCGAGGCCACAACGACCCTCAGAATGATCCTCCGGACTGGGCCCTATAATAACCAGGCGACGATGATAAATATCGAAAAATAAAAGACAAGGATGCGATGAACCAATAAAACCTATGGAGGGCGACATGGTTGGCCACCGGAGTCGCTACTAAGGCGGTTCCCGTTCTCATGTCTAGACGGATATCAAAAAATACGTATTTGAATCTCCTATATTATATTTTTAAATTTTTTTCCAAAACTAGTTTCCAGAAACTATTTTCTAAAAAGAAATATTTTTTAAACCACTTTCAAAGACAATATCCTAAAAATATTTTCAAATAAAAGTTATTTCAAGATATGTTAATTTGACTACTTTGTATTATTTTACTAACACATTTTTTTCTTTCTCTGCGAGGTACCTTTTTGAAGAATAAAGCTCGGAGACGAATACATATTCTCTGACTCGCCCCGCTTTGCACTTCCTATTTTAGGATGTATTCAAAATCGCAAGTATAGTAAAAACATAGATACATGTCTTGTTATTTGTTTACTATCGTTGTTTATCTATCTGTTACGCTTAGGGTGTATTGCATATAGTTAATAATTCGATTAGCCTATAACATTGTGTCTTAAGTAATTCTTGCAAGTTTGTATATACGAATTTAGAATGTCAAATATATATTTTATAACTTAGTCGATTAATTACGATTGGTGTACAAATACCTAATTGAATTAGATGCCTACATGAATAAATGAAAGGCATATGATTTCCTTTCCAAAATAGATAATCTTACTTTTTTACAACTACATTAGCATGATCTTTTTTTTAAAACAATTTTTTTGTAAATTATTTTGACTATTTTACTTCAAGTAGACATGTCTTGTAAAAAATCATAATTGAGTCTACCATATTAGAATTAATTCAATTTTTGCATACATATTAGGTCTAACTTGATAAATGCCAACATTCTTCATGAGCTTTTATGATATTTCGGTACATGGTTGGTAATACTCTTAGCCTCTTTATATATTTGATTGTCGACACGTCCTTTATTATTACTCATTTGTTTATTTAACTTCTTTTGAACTAAACTCTAAGGTTATTCTTATATGATTTTAATTTTATTTTACCATAAAAATCAATACTCTTTTGTACTCATACACTCTTGACAAATATTTTCATACTTTATTCTTCATACATATTAGTCAATTGCAAAGCATTTATTCGTTTTTGAAGATAATTCTTTCTATTATTTATTCATCCTTTCACAGAGTTTCTTGTACATTTAATACATCCTCTTTATAGAAACCATTTGACTATAACCCTAAATTAACTTCTTCAAGTTTATTCAAACTTCTTTTAGAATATGTCACTTGTTGATATACATTACTTATATTTGATTTAATTACTCCATTGTTATATGTAAGATTTATGTGGATAATTTTCCTTTTATACTCCCTTATTTACGATAACTTTCCCTACTTTAGTTGATCATTTCTTTAAGCTAATTGATAGTTGTTTTATTCAAATATAATTCTTCACCTTATATTATATGTATTCAATTAAGAGTAACCTTATATAGTTAAATTGTTTGGATTTAGTTGTAGGTTGAAGTTTCCTTTATACTCTATTTTTTAACCCACTTCTTTCAATCGAATCCCAAAAAGATTTTTGTTTACTAATTTGTTTTGCATATCCAGTTGTATATATTTTACCATAAATGAAATGGTCATGTTTTGAATATTTATTCACTACATGACAATTATATTGACTACTCTTTGATAGAATACTTTGTGACATAGTTAATCATTCTTTTGAACCTTCCATCCCTTATTTGATCGAGTCTACAGGAACCACATTTTGTGGATCTTATAAGATGCCTAACGCCTTCCCCTCGAGATAACTTGAACTCTTACCTAGAATCTCAATGGTTTCGCAAACCATAATCAAATGTACATTACATAGTGTAGTATAGATGTCCTAGTATACCTTAAATTCTAGGCGGCGACTCTAAACAATAGTTAACCTTGTAGAGTACTATAAGTTGTACATTGTTTTGACTTGTGCAAAATAGGATGCAACACCAATGGACCAGGAATACCTCCCGTAGACAAGATGCCAATGAACCCAATTCAGGAGGTGGAAGTGTTTGATGTATGGGGAATCGATTTCATGGGGCCTTTTGTCAGCTTATATGGCAACAAATACATACTTGTAGTTGTAGACTATGTGTCAAAATGGGTGAAGCTGTAGCACTCCCAACAAATGATGTAAAGGGAGTCATTGGTTTTTTGAGAAAGAACATCTTCACCCGATTTGACAAACCAAGGGCAATAATCAGTGATGGAGACACCCACTTTTGCAACTGAGCCTTCACAAAGTTATTGGAAAAATATGGCATTCACCACAAGGCGGCCACTCCATATCACCCCCAAACAAGCGGGCAGGTGGAGGTGTCGAACATAAAAATAAAGAGTATTTTGACAAAGGTTGTGAATGCTACGAGAACGGACTGCGCGAGAAAGTTAGATGATGCACCCTGGGCTTATCTCACCGCTTTCAAAACTCTAATATTCATGTCTCCATGTAAAGTGATGTTTAGGAAAGCGTATCACTTACCCGTGAAGTTGTAGCATAGAGCTTTGTGGGCATTGAGGCAATTGAATCTCCATATGGAAGCTGCGGGTAGAAATAGAGGCACAGAGTTGCACGAGCTCGATGAGTTTCATTACCATGCTTTTGAGAGCACAAGGTTATACAAGGAGATGATGAACATAATCCATGAGAAGAATATTGTGGAGCGCAATTTTAAACCTAGAGATTTCGTACTGTTGTATAATTCACGAATTGTATCCGGGAAAGTTGAAGGCAAGATGGTCAGGACTATTTCATATACAAGAGGTACATCCTACGGGAATAGTGGATATTAAGTCGGAAGATGGAGTTCGGAAGTTCACGTTCAATGGGCAAAGGTTGAAATATTACCTTTGGATGGATGATGAAAACGTTGTGATGATGATTTATTTGAAGGAGCCCCAAGTGTTGAGTGAACCTTGAGTTTGATTGACTGTGTCGTGTAGCGACGTTAAATCAGGCGCTTCGTGGGAGGAAATCCAATATGTAGTTTATTTTAGCTTCATTAGACTTTTATTTTTATTTTTTAGGTACTAACAAGTTGTTGGTTAAGTCTTGGTGTTTGAATAGGGATCAGAGCATGTTGGAAGTCAAGAACACGTGAAGAAATCTTGAAAACAGACCCCACATCACTTGAGTACGCTCCGGAACTCGCCGAGCTAGGCAAGCAACACGCTGCAGACCTAGCACCACACATTCTATGGCGCAATGCACCTCGTGGAAGACCTTGCATCGCCCAGGTCATAACGCGCTCTTCCTCGCGATACAGCTCCCATCGCCCAGTCTCCAACTCGCTCCCTATCTCGCGTCGCCTGGGCTATAGCGAGATCCACCTCGCGGTGCCAGGTAAGTATTTTTTTTTTTTTTCATCTTCTTTCCGCTTCTTTAAAACACCAAGTCACACACACCCCTTAATTAAAACAACCACCCATCCATAAACAAAACATACGCACACACAAACGTCCAAACACACACGCTCCTCTCTCTCTCTCGAACCACAATGCCTCCTCCCCTCCACCTCTCACTAACATCAAAACCCCATTAAACCCACTCGTTCATAAACTCATTCACTCACTAGCACCATCAATGAAGAGCAATCCTCCTTACCAAGCATCTAAGGTAAGATTTCTAACTCTTTCTTTGTCAAACTTTGAATTGCGCGAAGTGATGAACTTGGACAAATTTTGGGTATGTGGTTCATAGTAACAATGTGCATGTTTGTCCTAACCCTATAAACGTTGTAGGAATGGTATTGTTGTTGTTTACACGAATGATAGCACTAAATTCCCAAGTCAATTTGGGAGGGTGAGGCAATTCCTCATCCAAACAAGCAATTCCATGGCACTAGTGCAGACCAAGTGTTTGTCAAAATGCCTCAAAGGCATTCCTTGTCCCCATTAGAGCCCAAGTCTCCAGGGTTGTTATATTAGTGCTATGTCTTCATACAGCCCTTGAAATCATAAGTGTGGGGTGGCTCACCGCAGCCGAAATGGGTAGTTATATGCATCAAAATTGTAGTAAGCATCTACGAGACATTGATTGAATAGGAGATATAAGCATGCTAATAGAGAGAGGTGAAGTCTGAGTAACCTCAAGTTTGTTGAACATCATGTGCTTAACTCTTAAGTTGGGGTCGTAAGACCACATTTTTAAATGATTCAATGCCCTGTATGGTTGACTAATATCCACTTGTACAGGTACAAATATGGTACATTTGAAGCCCAATGCACCATCGACAAATAAAGGGAAGGGCAAGGCAACTGCTCCTATAAAAGGCAGGGGTTCCTCTGCACGTCCACCGAAAAAGAGGAAAGGATGGGAGGCCACTTCGAGTCATGTTGAGGGATTGCAAGCACTTGCAGCAATGATAGCCACACACCTAGAGCCTGCGGGGACAGCGAGAGTATGGAATTAAGAGCATACCCCCGTCCGCCAAGGAATGGTACAAGATTTGTCGGCATAAACATATACACCCAAATTCGATTGTTCATGTGCTCCATCTAAAATCTAAGTATCAAGCAATTTGGAAGTATTCATGATCTTGGGTTGAGCTACGTGTTTTGAAACACTGGGATATCAATGTGAACCTAGTCTATGAGTTCTATCTCGGAATTGATCCGTGTGATCCAGAGCAGTATGTGCCTATTCGGGGCTGATTCGTTGATTTTTCTGCATCAGCTATATGCAAATACTTGGGAGCTCCAGATGTTCCCCATGAACCCCTGGGTAACTTCATTGCCCGCCCAACATATCAGACGCTGAGTCACACTCTCTGTGGTGTCAGTTCTGTGGCAGCCTGGGTCCGTGACAATAAGACCCAACGTCAGAGGAAATTTCCAAAGAACCAGAAGCTCAAGTATGGTTGAAATTGATCAACACGTGGCTACTACCGTGGAACCATGAGACGATGATCATCCCATGAAAGCGTCAACCTGCTTTACTTCCTAATGACTGGCCAAAAGGTGAATGTGGACCAGTTGATACACTACCAAATGCCGCAGGTAAGAACAACTAAGAGAGTTGATATGTTGTTCTTCGGCAACATGTCGACACAGTACTTGAGAAAAGAGGGGGTAGAGGAGGATCGAGATTTTGATGTAGTCATTCCAGCACCCCTCCGACAGACAGACATCACCAGTATCCGGGCGAAGGAGGAAACCGATATGTCTTCACTGATAGGTGCCGAGTGCAATGCTCGAGATGACAGCTTTATGGCCCATTTATATGGGATAATGGACTTGAAGCTTCGGATTGGAGGAAGGTCGGCCACTACGGAGGTGAGGTCCAACTTGGATGAGCCCTTTCCTTTCAATGCTCATGCCCAGCATCTGGATGGGCTTGGTGAGGGCCATCGACTTCCTGAGGATGAAGATGTCAACATACCAGAGTGTTCAGAGGCCGAACCAGAGCATCCTGAGGAGGAGGCTGAGGACGATGCAGATGAGGGTGCAGAGGATAAACACTGGACAGCTGCGGATGGGGCCTTCTAAGATGAGGGCGATGATGATGACTGATCATGGAGCTTTTCCTACCACCTTACTTGTTTTTATTGTTTTATATATGCACTGAGGACACTACATGAATTAATTGTGGGGTGGAGGATAATAATTTCTTGTTTATTTTTTATTAGCTTCTTCTTTTCTATTTTAGCATAGAATATATATAGAAAAACAATTATTTTAGTATAATATTCCAACTTTAGTCTTTGGTATTTAGGATTGTTTTTAGTAGTTTAATATATATATATATATATATATATATATATATATATATATATAATATATAGGATATAAATGATTGGACCTATCCCGGCGATGGATCTCCTAGGCAGTTTTCTTGAGGGATTATATTCTAACCAAAAACACACACAAAAAGTTAAAAAATAGAATAAGCCAAAAAAAATCTTTTTATTCTTTTAGGTAGTAATAATCCCCCGTTGTTTTCTTTGTGGCTCGATTCTTTTCCGTGGGGCGTAGTTAAACCGGGTAGAATTTTTTTTAGAGTATATTAGGATTTAGGGAATAAAAGGATGGGAAAAATGAGATTGATAAGCGCCTTTTGACTTCTTTGATAGTAGCATATTTAGGCTCTAGCATGTGTATTACCTTCCCTATGGTTTGAAAGTGCTTATGATGCCTTGTTGAGTAGATAGCATGTTTATTGATGCCTATGTCTCATTTTCTTGGTTGTGTCACTTTGTGCTTAATGCTTAATATTTTGTGGCTCCATTAACACTTGCAATGGTTTGAGTGTCGGAATGAAACCATCCTTAGAGAGTCATGTGCCATGTGCGGTAAGAATTAGTGTAGTCCGTGTCATTACATTAGAGTCTAGAACTTACCCGGCATGTGAGTTGAAGCGAAATTTTAGGTTTTGCTCAGTTTAAAAAATGATTTTAGGCTTTCTTTGATATTTTTGAGCTTAATGTATACCACAAAACAAATTATCTCTAGTCAACCATTTTGATCCTATAGATATTTATTTGGCAACCACATTACAAGTCTATACCCTTTTATACTTAATTGTATTGTTTTGATCTTTTTACCTCTTAAAGCACTTTAATTGTAAAATGAGCGCTAGAAGAAGTAAAGAGGGAACTTGGGTGGCTTTTGAGTGGAACCAATGAAAGAAAGAAAGGTGCACTTATATTGTAAGGAAAATACCACTAGCAGGAATGGTAGAAGAGAAAAAAAATATTGTTGAAAAAAAAAAGAATAATAATATGTATCAAAGAAAAATAACCATATCTTGTCCTTGCTAGTGGATATGAATTAAAGTAGTGCTTAAAGGAAAAAAAAATAGAAAGCTCTTGGGATGATATTATTTGTGAAATCGAAGTTGGGATTGAAGAATTTGTGCTTAAAGAAATTGTCATGTGTTAAAGTGCTTAGGAGGGTTAGTCACTATTCCAAAAATATATCCTACCCGTTCCGTAGCTCACATTACAACCACGAAAAGTTCTAATTAATTTTAGATCGAGCAAGTGTACATTAGTGAAGATTTACATAAAAAAGCAAGCCTATGGTACTTTGTATATGCATGTGACTTCTTTGTGAGAGTGAGGAATATATATATATATATATATATATATATATATATATACACACACACACACACATATATATAAAATATGAGTCCTTAAAATATATTTGAGCATTTGATTCAAATGTGTGGATTCAACTTACTCTTTTGTTCTTGTTGTGAGGGCACATGATTTCCCAAGGGATAGTGACGTTATTAGATTTCTCTATGATGCTAAGTGTTCAAGCCATGAATGCATTGTGTTATTGAGTCGGTTTGTGAGGCCAGGATTGTTATAAGCATGTTGTCTTGGTGTTGAATAAATTTTTGAAGTATGACATAAAGTAAAGGGAAGTGTGTGTTGAAGGCATATGCTAAAGTTTAATTGTTGCTATCAACCATAGTCATAGGTATGTTGTGCTTCAGATGTGCTAAAAGAAAATAAAGTTCTCTAGGTTAGTGTAAATTGGTGGTTAGGACGAGCAATGTCAAAGTATGGGGTGGTGTTGCTTGGCCAAAATGCTATACTTTAGTACATTACTCACCTTATAGTTTGTTGGGTTATTCGTTAATTGTGCGATATTTAAGCTAAATTATGTTGTTTTATGCATAGGAGCATTGGAAGAAAGAGTCGAATGAAAGTTACATAAAAAGATGATGAAAATGCAAGAAAAGAGCACAAAAACACGAAGTACCCAAGCCTGGCTACAGGTCAAGCGTAGCTCGCTCTGTAGCCAGCTTCATCATGCTACAGGCCAAGCATAGCCACCTTGACCGCGATACAGGCCAAGCGCAGCCAGCTTGAACGTGCTACAGGCCAGGCATAGCCAGCTCTGTAGCAAGGTTGGCCGCGCTATAAGCCTGGCATCGCTTGGCCTGTAGCGCGGTGAAGCTGGATACAAAGCTGGCTACACTTGGTATGTAGTGCAATCAAGCTGGCTACAGAGCTGGCTATGCTTGACCTATAACCAGGCTTAGGTACTTTGTGTTTTTGTGCTCTTTTCTTGCATTTTCGTACAACTTTCATTCAACTATTTCTTCTGATGCTCCTACATATAAAATAAAATAATTTAGCTCAAATGTCGCACAATTATCCACTAAACCAACAAAATATAGGGCGAGTAATGTACTAAAAGTATAGCATTTTGGCCAAACATCACCACCCCATACTTAGACATTGCTCGTCCTTGAGTCAACCACCAATTCACACTAACTTAGAGAACTTTATTTTCTTTTAGCACATCTGAAGCACACCATACCTATGACTATAGTTGATAGCAACAATTAAATTTTAGCACATGCATTCAACACACACTTCCCTTTACTTTATGCCATACTTAAAAAATTTATTCAACACCAAGACGACATGCTTATAACAATCTCGGCCTCACAAACCGACTCAATAACACAATGCATTCATGGCTTGAAACTTAACATCATAGATAAATTTAATAACGTCACCTATCCCTCGCGAAATCATATGCCCTCGCAATAAGAACAAAAGAGTAAGTTGAATTCACACATTCGAATTAAATGTTCAAATATAAGGACTCATATATATCAAAAAAATTTCCCACTCTCAGAAAGAAGTCACATGCGTGCACAAAGTACCATAGGCTTTCCCTTTATGTAAACCTCCACTAACATAGATTTGCTCGATCTAAAATCAATTAGGACTTTTTCATGGTTGTAATGTAGGCTACAAGACGGGTAGGATATATTTTTGAAGTAGTGACTAACCTTCCTAAGCACTTTAACACATCACATATTTCTTTAATCACAAATTCTTCAATCCCAACTTTGATTTCACAAATAATATCATCCAAAGAGCTTCCTTTTTTTTTTCTTTAAGCAATACTTCAATTCATACCCACTAGCAAGTACAAGATATGCTTATTTTCCTTTGCTACATATTATTATTCTTTCTTTTTTTCAACGATATTTTTTTCTCTTCTACCATTCCTGCTTGTCACGACTAAAAATCTACTATAGGTCGTGATAGCGCCTAACGCTACCGTCAGGCAAGCCAACGGTGATTGATCAACTTAATTACTCATTTTTATTACTTGAAATAATTATTCCCGTTAATTAAATAGTATATAATGAAGATTTCTAGGGTGAAATGATAATAATTACGTGAACTACCATACTAAACATCCAGTAGGAATCCCCATAACCCGGTGTCACAAGCGCATGAGCATCAACTAGGAAATATAATAAAATACAACATCTGTCTAGAATACAAGTTAGACAGGAGAATATAAATAACACTGGTCGAGACTCTGTATGCTGCAGATCGTAATATAGAATGCAGCTCACCATAAAGCTCCCGCAATAGTTGCGCCTCTGTGCCCAAGAGACCACCAGAATAATAAACATGTAGAATAAGTGCAGAAGTGTTGTATGAGTACGTAAATCAGCGCGTACCCGGTAAGCATCTAGCCTAACCCCAGAGAAGTAGTGACGAGGGGTCGACATCGAGACTTACTAGTGGTCCAATAAATCATTTATAGTAAGAAGAAAACAAGTATGAGGAAGATTAAATAAACGGTATGAACCAATATAAATACGAGGTACAATCATCCTCTGACGGTAAACTCAAGCTCTCAATTAGCAGTTACCTCCTCAACCAGAATATATATAAAATGGACCTCAACAGATAGGTCGTCACAACTCAAATCAGGAAAAAAAAAACACGGATATGCTGATTTCTTATCAAATATTACGCACGACGCTGCCAAGGCGAATGGCCCGGTCCATAAGAATGTTTTATAGAAATGTTGCGGTGAACAACATGCATCTATTGGACCGAATGGCACAAACCATAGATGCATCTATTATACTGCCGAGAAGAACGGCCCGCTCCCATAAGAGTGAGGTACATTATCCTACCGAGGCGAATGGCCAGATCCCATTAGAATAAGAAGCTTTAATAGATATCTGACCCTAATCACGAATAAACTTGTGAGTTATGAATACGCACAATGCAGGAGAAATTCGTAAGGGAAGCACAAATTATTTCGCGGATTATCAAGTAGTGCGTCACATCTCTACAATAGAGAGTTTATCATCCTATGCAAGTCTAGTCTCAAGTCGTAACACGAAATAAAGGAATTTAAATGAGCAAAGATAACTCAAATAGTACAATTATAGCATGGCGTAAACCTAAGTCTACCCAAACATAATCAGGAATTCTAGCATACACACGGACACTCATCACCTCATACGTGTGTAGCTCCCACAACATGTAGCACATAAGAATATAACACCTACGGGGTAATTTCTCCCTCACAAGGTTAGACAGGAGATTTACCTCGCTCCGAAGTTCCATAACCGGCTCCAACACCTTTCTAAAACCTCAAACCAAAAGCCCATCGATCCGAACTAGTCAAACAATCATGAAAAATCAATAAAATATACTCCAACATCATAATTAATCTATTAATAACAATTCCCAACTCCGCTCGAAAAGTCAATAAAGTCAACCCTCAAGCCCACATGCCCGGATTCCAAAAATTATTGAAAATAGATATTACCCATAACTCATATTGTCTATATCCAGAAAATCATCCAATTTCATCTATGAATCAACCCTCAAATCAAGGATTTATCATTTCTCAACTTTGGGGCTCAAAATCCCAATTTCTACAATTCAAACACGGATAAAAATAATCCAACAGAAATAATAATGGAGAACATCAAAAATAAAGGTTAGATATTTACCCCCTTGTTTAGACGAGAAAAACACCGCAAAAATCACCTCAAATGGAGTTCTAGAACTCAAGATATGTCCAAAATAGTAAACTTCTTGGTTTAAAACCGTATCCAGATGATTTTTCTTCATCACCTTCGGAGGAGACCTTCCCGTTCACGAAGAGCGATTTTTTGTGTTGACCGGTCAATCCAGAAATCCTTCTTCGTGTTCGGGGAACCTCTCTCGCGTTCGCGAAGAACAACGCTTCGCACCAGAAATCAGCAATTTTTGTCCGACACGAAAATGGGCATAACTTTCTCATATGATATCGGAATTCGACCTTGTTGCTATGACTCCATAATTACAATACAGATCTAGTGGCTTAATATAATCATAAATAAAAGTTCGTTTTCTCAATATAGTTCCCTCTATGCCCAAAAACACAACGTCGAAACATCAAATAAGAGCGCAACACCATCCAAACACATCAAAAACACACTTGAGGCCCCCGGGATCCCGTCCAATCACACAACCAGTCCCAAAACATAACACGAACCTACTCGAGGCCTCAAATCACACCAAACAACATCAAAACCATGAATTGATGATCGAAACCTTCTTTAAACTTTCAAACATTCAAACTTCGACGAACGCGTCTGATTCATACTTAAATATTTCAGAATGACGCCAAACTTTGCATGCAAGTCACAAATCACGATACGAACCTATTCCAAGGCTCTGAACCTCAAATAGACATCAATAATATCAAAATCCTCTTTAAACCAAACTTATAAAATTCTAAAACCTTAAAAATGCCAACTTTCCATAATAAGCGCCGAAATGCTCCCGGACCACCCGATACTCAACGCGAACACACGCCCAAGTCCGAAATCATCATATGAACCTATTGAAACCTTCAAATCCCAATTCCGAGGTCGTTTACTCAAAAGTCAAATCTTAGTCAATTCTCCCAACTTAAAACTTCCGAAATTAGAATTTTCCATCCGAATCAACTCTAAACTTCCCGAAATTAGATTCTGACTACGCATATAAGTCATAAAGCATGAAGTGAAGCTACTCAAAGCTTCAAACTGCCGAACGACGTGCTAGAGCTCAAAACGACCGGTCGGGTCATTACATTCTCGACCACTTAAACATATGTTCGTCCTCGAACGTGCCAAGGACCGTTCCAGAGTTGTCCCAAAATCACTATTTAACACCTCATGCACCTGCTCGTGCCACCACAACCCATGTAAGCACATTAGCTCGAGCCAGACTGAAGATCCTCCTTATAACCTTAGCTGAAAGCCTTAGAACCAAATTCCAACATCCGAAATTCTCCACGAGACCCGGTTCTAACATACGAACACCGCATTAAACCCTACACACTGTACCAAAACCTGATCATACACCTATGCTGAAATCACACCATGCACCATATAAGTCATTTGCCCATAATAACATCCTCCGACCACAATAGCTAAAATTCCACGGATCTGATGCCCGCAATACACCCCATGACACATATATGCCATGTTCCAACTCTCGCAATGCTGCCACGACGAAAGAGATGCGTAGCAACTCATTACCACCTGCCAAATAAATAAATCATGGGGGTCTCTCCACCTGACAAGAATCATTACCTCATTCTAAACTGAATAACGATATTTTCTCTTTAATATACCCTACACAAAATCGATCGCAATGACCTCAGGTCCAATAACCTCGTCTTACCCAGTACAAGCTACTCGAGCAATAAGCCACCTCACACACTATCTAAAATCCCATACAACGCCAACAAGCTACAACTCGAATATGACACATAAGGAAGAACGAACTTTGGAAAAGAACTACCCAGCCCGCGTAACGAATAAAACAACCGAAAAGATGCTATGAACATTTCTCAGAGAATGAGAAACAAAATGCACCAAAATAAGTATAGAGAATTGTACTTACCATCTCATTATTGCAGCGTGCAACCTGATCCAAGCATGACATCGTTGCGGTGTGAAACCTAATCCAAACATGATACCGTTGCGGCGTGCAACCTGATCCAAACAACATACTCGTGGCGGCGTGCCACCCAATCCACACATAACAATAAATAAGGAAGTGCCCATCGAGCCATAATGCTTATTCCTACGAAATACCCGAATATCGACCACAAGCGCGTCAAGTGCAAAAATACAACCTTGGAGAGACGGATAGCGCCATACGCTACAAAACCCAAGCACAACTAAGGTGCGATAAATGACTTGCATCTCGAGAGCCATCCTGCTCATATAACACCACAAGCTACGCGGGATCACAACACATATGCGAATAATCAAGATGTCTCATAACCCACATGGCACAATAGAGTATTACATGGAATAGCTGACGACGGGAATAACATCCAACGCCCAAAGACTCCTCCGCATAACGAACACACCCGACCCGATGTAGAGCACACATTCACATTAGACCCACCAACGAACCCCAAGCCAATTTCAATAATCCCATTTTGGGCCAACAACCTTTCAAGGATCCACAATGGCCCTATTAATGACACACATGAGCAGCCATCGCAATCCGGAACAAACTCCCACAGTTCACAACCAAAGGAATAGAGCGCCTTCCAGGCATAAACTCTCACATTAACGATAGTACCATAATCTACATGCTTGGTTTCAATCATTAACAATCAAGTGACTAATATATCACACTTATATAATTTTCCCATGGGATATGCTCCCATGATCTTCCGCACCAGGTAGCAAAATCTGCACCTCCACACCACCAACCGTACTAATTTTGTAAAGCCAACTAAGAGTCCGCAAATCAATACACAAAGCCTTTTACACAGGACACCGGTGACACTAAGAAAATGCCAGCTTACTCTGAACATCTAAATTCTTTCATACTCATCCGAGCTCGTGACATTCTTGTCAACACTGAACCGCAACCTTGATCCTCAACTTTTAATTCCCATGACTCTCACTGCACCTATCGCGCCGCTACGTGAGAGTACAAGAATTCATCATAACCCCCTAAACTACTAGTAGAATAAACACTTTATTGTCTAGAATCCCTTTTACACAACTCTTTTTAGAAGAACCATTGCAACACTCAACTGAATTCTGATAACCGCAGAAAATACAAACCTCGAGTCGTGGTCTAAACCATCATAACTCTTTCGGGATCCATTTACACATAACAATGCCATTAGAATCAAATACCTCCCAAATCAATCAAATTACGATGGCTGTCAAGCCCGCACGTACAACCACCAACCACTTGTATAACTTAATGCGCCGAAGGATCTGATCATTGTCACAATCATGCTGATTCAAACCATTACCAACCGACCCAAGTTCCTCCAATTTACTCTTGACCTGCCTTAGAAATAATAATATCTCCATTAAAAAACTTAACGAAAATCGATCAACGCTCATCCCGAGTGACCAAAATCACGAGATCACATTGTCTCAATAACTACTGCAAAAACTCGAACCTTAACCACACAATGGACCCAAAATCCTTAGACATCGTGCTTATATCCTTGAACCCATTATAACCACTATTGGGAATCATACACTCTGACCTGGTCCCAAGTATAATCAAAATTCAATACTCTGTTAGCACATGAACACTCCCAAAGAAGCAACCAGATGAATTCTTTTCCTTGCACATCACATCGACAAGAAGCATAAACTCTAAGTCTTCCCAAAACCTACACATGAATCGATAAGGTGAAATATAGCACACATTCATCAAGTTCTTTGCTCGAATTACCGCTGATGTTTTCTTTTCTTAGTCATAATTAATCCACCAATGCACCAATTACCAGAAATAGCACAAGCAGACAACCACGTGATCCAACCGTATGCAGTGGGCTCCCCCACTAAACTTTAAGCTACAAGCACATAAATCTAGAGCCTACAAAGATTCCTCCTTCTCAATTACCATGATCTCACACCGTTAACCCGCCACATTTCTCGTAATCTTTTGTTAAACTTCTCATGAACATTCCGAATTATCAGCCATGATCGCATATTTGACCTTCTGTCGGCTAGTAAGTAGAACTCCTCGTAGGAACTTTATCAAAATCACACAACCGCTAACTTGCTCACACGAGATAGCCACCCGTGGAATTCCATAGCAACATCTTCCAGCAACGCTGCACTGGGTACAACTACCACGAAATCAGTAAACTCTCCTGAGCCCATGCTCGCCCACCAGCTGTAATAGTTTGTTCATCCCCTATTGACATCAACTGAAAGTCCGACAATACATTTCCAAACTCGAAGTCATGTCATATCTCATAAAAAAAATCAAACTTTTACACCACTCTTCATTCCAAGCAAACTAATTTTTGTCATATTCAACCTTCCTTGGCACAGTAGCTAACATCCCAAATAAAATATGTGGACCTAGTCACTGTCCACCATGATTCCCAAAGTGTTCTAAACTTTTCTGAAGGCACGTGGCTATCCTACCATAGAATCCATATGATATTCTGCCACTCCCACTTCGGTTAAACGTCTCCTTTAAGAAACTTCTCGACCTCTACTTTTCATACTTGACCTGCTAGCAATTCAACCAACGCGAGACACATGCCACCATGTCCTTCCTCATCCTTCGCTGCCCAAATGCTGCCTCAAATCAAAATCCTTCTCTGTAGCACCTGAACTAATTAATTGCTACCAACTCTAAGCCTCCTCAAAGATCATTTCCCTCGAGTCATCAACATTAGAAGCACCGATTCGACTCTGAAGCCAACATACACCACCATATCTGATAACCGCTGCTTAGGCACCGTTCTACAACACCCTGCCCCGAAAGCAAATCAAAGGAGGCCCTAACACCCATAGGCCTTAATGTGTTCCAACAAGGACGGCGACACCACACCAAAAATGAGAATTCCACCATGCTCAGAAATATCAAGTCCCGTTAATCCATCAACCAGAGCCTAAACATCCATAGTCCAATTGCCTTTCCTTCACTAGAATTAAATGTCGAACCTCTAAACCATGCACTGAAAAATCCTCCTTTCGAGTCATTCACTACCTGACGCATGAATAAGCATCCTACCATTACACCAACACTGTGCGATAATAACGCATGAAAATCATAGTAATCTGTGCATCGCCCCAAAACCATAGGAAATATAGGTACTGGGCTGAAACGACAGAACACCCTTCCGCAAAGCGATGATAATAGTCTGCCCGAATACGCAGAGAGAAACATCCTGCACTATGACTGCAATAGCAGTACAACTCCTCGGTGCCTAATTGGTAACAAGCGCTCCACCCCGTATAAGATTTAGTAGGAAGGAAATGAAGGCATAAGCTTTAATGGAATCAAATCGCACGATGGGGAATCAAGAAGGGAAGTGCTCCTAACAGCCCCGTAGCCTCTTGAAGATAAGTACAGACGTCTTTGTACCAATCCGCAAGACTCTACTAGTCTCAATCATGACTCGTGATACCCAAGTGAACCTAGAGCTTTGATACTAAGCTGTCACGACCCAAAATCCAATATAGGTCGTGATGGCGCCTAACACCACTATCAGGCAAGTCAACAATGATTGATCAACTTAATACTCATTTTTATTACTTGAAATCATTATTCCCATTAATTAAATAGTATAAAATGAAGATTTTCAGGGTGAAATGATAATAATTACGTGAACTACCATATTAAACATCCAGTAGGAACCCCCAAAATCTGGTGTCACAAGTACGTGAGCATAACCTAGGAAATATAATAAAATACTACATCTGTCTGGAATACAAGTTAAACAGGAGAATATAAATAACGCTGATGGAGACTTTGTATGCTACGGATCGTAATATAGAATGCAGCTCACCGTAAAGTCCCCACAATAGTTGCGCCTCTGCGCCCAAGAGACCACCAAATATGTAAACCTGCACAATAAGTGCAGAAGTGTAGCATGAGTACGTAAATCAGCGTGTACCCAGTAAGTATCTAGCCTAACCCCAGAGAAGTAGTGACGAGGGGTCGACATCGACACTTACTAGTAGTCCAATAAATCATGTATAGTAAGAAGTAAACAAATATGATGAAGAGTAAATGAACGGTATAAACCAATATAAATATGAGGTACAATCCCCCTCTGAATGGTAAACTCAAGATCTCAATTAGCAGTTACCTCATCAACCGGAGTATATATAAAACGGACCTCACCAGATAGGTCATCACAACTCAAATCAGGAAAAAAACATAAGGATATACTGATTTCTTATCAAATATTACGCACGTCGCTGCCGAGGCGAACAGCCCGGTTCATAAGAGTGTTACATAGAAATGTCGCAGCGAACAGCCCGATCCCATCATAATGCTATACCGCCGAGGCGAATGGCCACTCCCATAAGAGTTTGGTACATAATCCTGCCGAGGCGAACAACCCGATCCCATTAGAATAAAAAGCTTTAACGGATCTCTGACCTCACTCATGAATAAAAGTGTGAGTTATGAATTTTAAGAAAACCCTTGCGATGAATATGCACAATGTAGGAAAAATTCATAAGGGAAGCACAAATTATTCCGCGGATTATCAAGTAGCTCATCACATATTTACAATAGCGAAGCTATCACCCTATGCAAGTCTAATCTCAAGTGTGTAGCTGCCACAACATGTAGCACAGAAGAATATAACACCCACGGGAGAATTTTCCCCTCACAAGGTTAGACAGGAGACTCACCTCACTCCGAAGTTCCATAACCGGCTCCAACACCTCTCTAACACCTCAAACCAAAAGCTCATCGATCCGAACTAGTAAAACAATCATGAAAACCCAATAAAAATATACTCCAACATCATAATCAATTTATTTATAACAATTCCCAACTCCGCTCAAAAAGTCAATAAAGTCAACCCTCGGGCCCACGTGCCCGGATTCCGAAAATTATTAAAAATAAATATTACCCATCATTCATATGGTCTATATCCATAAAATCATCCAATTTTGTCCATGAATCGACCCTTAAATTAAGGATTTATATTTCTAAACTTTTGACTCAAAATATCAATTTCTACAATTCAAACACAGATAAAAATAATAACCAACAGAAATAATAATGGAGAAACATCAAAATAAAGGTCAGATATTTACCCCCTTGTTGAGATGAGAACAACGCTGCAAAAATCACCTCACATTGAGATCTAGAACTTAAAATATGCTCAAAATACTAAAATTCTCGGTTTAAAACACTGTCCAGATGATTTTTCTTCATCGCCTTTGCGGGAGACCTTCGCGTTCGTGAAGAGCAATTTTTTGCGTTGATCGGTCAACCCAAAAATCCTTCTTTGTGCTTGCAAAACCTCTCTCGCGTTCGCGTAGAACAAAGCTTCGCACCAAAACTAGCAATTATTGTCCGATACGGAAATGAGCATAACTCTCTCATACGACAACGGAATTCGACGTTTCTTGTTGTTATTGCTCCATAATTACGATACATATATAATGGTTTTGTCTAATCACAAATAAAAGGTTATTTTTCTCAATATAGTGCCCTTTATGCGCAAAGAAACGATGCTGAAATATCAAATAAGAGCGCGACACCATCCAAACATATCTAAAACACACCCGAGGCCCCCGGGACCCCGTCCAATCACACAAACCAGTCCCAAAACATAACACGAACCTACTCGACTCCTAAATTCACACCAAAAAACATCAAAACTATGAATTGATGATCGAAACCTTCTTTAAACTTTCAAACATTCAAATTTCGATGAACGCGTCAGATTCATACTTAAACATTCCGGAATGACGTCAAACTTTGCGTGCAAGTTACAAATCACGATACGAACCTATTCCAAGGCTTGGAACCTCAAACAAACATCGATAACATCAAAATCCTCTTCAAACCAAACTTATGAAATTCTAAAACCTTCAAAATATCAACTTTCTATAATAAGCATCGAAATGCTCCCGGACCATCCGATACTCAACCCGAACACATGCCCAAGTCCGAAATCATAATTTGAACCTATTGGAGCCTTCAAATCCCAATTCTAAGGTTATTTACTCAAAATTCAAACCTTAGTCAATTCTCCCCACTTAAAGCTGTCGAAATTAGAATTTTCCATCCGAATCAACTCTGAACTTTCCGAAATTCGATTCCGATTACGCGTACAAGTCATAAAACATGAAGTGAAGCTACTAAAGACCTCAAACCATCGAGCGATGCACTAGAGCTCAAAATGACCGGTCAAGTCGTTACACTACTAGTGGTGTATTCCTTAAAATACAAGTGCACCTTTCTTTCTTTCATTGGTTCTACTCAAAGGACACCCAAGTTCTCTCCTTACTTCTTATAACACTGATTTTACAATTAAAGTACTTTAAGAGGTAAAAAGATCAAAATAATATAATTAAGAATAAAGGAGTATAGGCTTGTAATATGGTTCCCAAATAAAAGTAGGCTCAAAACCTAAAATTTTGGTTCAACTCACACTCTGGGCAAGTTCTAGACTCTAATACAATAACACAGACTACACAAATTCTCACCACACATGGCATATGAATTACTAAGGATGGTTTCATTCCGACTCTCAACAATTGTAAGTATTTACGAAGCCACAAAATATTAAGCATTAAGCACAAAGTGACAGTCAAGAAAATGAGACATAGGCATCAATAAACATGCTATCTACTCAACAAAGCATCATAAGCACTTTCAAACCATAGGGAAGGTAATTCACATGCTAGAGCCTAAATATGCTACTATCAAAACAAGTCAAAAGGTGCTTATCAATATCATTTTTTCCATCCTTTTGTTTCCTAAACCCTAATCTACTATATAAAAAAACTATTGTGCCATTCAAATACATTCCAAGTAAAAGAATCGAGGCAAAAAGAAAAACCACAGAGGATTATTACTACCTAAAAGAATAAAAAGACATATTTTTGGATTTTTCTATTTTTTTAAATTTTTTTTGTGTGGTTTTGGTTAGACTTTAATCCCTCAAGAAAACTGCCCAGGAGATCCATCGTCGGAAAAAGTCCAATTATTTCTATTCGTATATATATTTTTTTCGATTTTTCATATCCTAAAAACTAAAGACTAAAGCTGGAATATTATATAATAATTTTTGTTTCTATATATATTCTATTCTAAAATAGAAAAGAAGAAGCTAATAAAAAATAAACAAGAAATTACTAGTTTGTCTACTATTTACAAGTCACACAAAATATAGAATCTCCCACCCCACACTTAATTCATGCACTGTCCTCAGTGCATATATAAAGCAATAAAAATAAGTAAGGTAGTAAGAAAAAACTCCCTGATCAGTCATTATCATTGCCATCATCGTAGAAAGCCCTATTCGCAGATGTCCACTCTTCTTCCTATGCACCCTTATCAGCATCATCCTCGGCCTCCTTTTCAGACTACTCGAGCTCGGCCTCTGAGCACTCTAGTGTGTTAACATCCTCGTCCTCAGGAAGTCGCTGGCTCTCACCAAGACCAACCAGATGTTGGGCATGAGCATTGAGCGGAAAGCGCTCATCCAAGTTGGCCCTCTCCTTCGTAGTGGCCAGCCTCCCTCCAATCTGAAGCTGCAAGTCCATCATACCATATAAATAGGCCATAAACTTGTCATCTCGAGGATTGCGCTTAGCACTTATCAGTGAAGACATATCGCTCTCCTCCTTCGCCTGGATGCTGGTGATGTCAATCTGTCGTAAGGGTGCTGGAACGACTACATCAAAATCTCGCTCCTCCTCTACCTCCTCTTTTCTCAGGTATTGTGTCAGCATGTTGCCGAAGAATAACCTATCAACTCTCTTGCTTGTTCTTACCTGTGCCATTTGGTAGCGCATTAACTGGCCCACAATCACCTTTTAGCCAGTCATTAGGAAGTAAAGTAGGCAGACCCTTTCACGGCTGATCATCGTCTCATGGTCACATGGTAGTACCCACGTGTTGATCAATTTCAACAACACCTGAGCTTCTGGCTTCATTTTATTCTTTGAAAATTTCCTATGACGTTGGATCTTTTAGTCATGGACCCAGGCTTCCATTAAATTGACACCATAGAGAGTGTGTCTCAGCGCCTGATATTTTGGGCGGTCAATGAAGTTACATAGTGGCTTATGGGGAACATCCGGAGCTCCCAAGTAGTTACATATAGCTAATGCAGAAAAATCAATCAATCGGCCCCGAATAGGCAAATACTGCTTTGAATCATCCGGATAATATCTGGCATAGAACTCACAGACAAAGTTCACATTGATATCCCCAGTGTTTCCAAATATGTAGTTCAACCCAAGATCATGAATACCCTTCCAAATTGCTTGATACTTAGATTTTAGACGCTGCACATGAACAATCGAATCAGGGTGTATATGTTTCGGCCGACAAATCTTGTACCATTCCTTGGCGGGCGGGGGTATGCTCAACTCTCGTTGTCCTGCAGGCTGTGAGCATAAGGCCGCCATAGTTGCAACTACGTGCAACCCCTCAACATATCTCGAAGTAGCATCTCCTCCTTTCCTCTTTTTCAGTGGAGGTGCGGAGGAAGCCTCGCCTTTGGTAGGAGCAATGACCTTGCCCTTCCCTTTATCCATCAGTGGTGCGTTGGGCTTCGAACGTACCATATTTGTATCTATACAAGTGGACACTAGCCAACCTTAGAGGGCATTGAATCATTTCAAAATGTGGTCTTACGACCCCAACTTAAGAGTTAAGCACATGATGTTCAACAAACTTGAGGTTACTCAGACTTCATATCTCTATTTTAGCATGCTTGTATCTCCCATTCAATCAATGTCTCATAGATGCTTACTACAATATCGATGCATTTAGCTACCAATCTCGGCTCCGGTGAGCCACCCCACGCTTAAGATTTCAAGGGGTGTATGAAGACATAGCACTATTATAACAACCCCGGAGACTCAGGCTCCAATGGGGACAAGGAATGCCTTTGAGTCATTTTGACAAACACTTGGCGTGCACTAGTGCCATGGAAGTGCTTAAGTGGATCAGGGATTGCCTCACCCTCCCAAATCGGCTTGGGAATTTAGTGATATTACCCGTGTAAAAAATAAAAATATCATTCCTACGAGATTTATAAGGTTAGGACAAACATGCACATTATTACTATGAAGCACATACCCAAAAGTTGTCTGAGTTCATCACTTCACCCAATTCGAAATTTTACAAAGAAAGATTTAGAAATCATACCTTAGATGCTTGAGAAGGAGGATTGCTCTTCAATTGATGGTTCTAATGAGTGAATGAGAGTATGAAGGAGTGGATTTAATGGGGTTTTGATATGAGTGAGAGGTGGAGGGGGGGAGGTAGTGGTTTGAGAGAGAGAGGAGAGCGTGTGTGTTTTAACGTTTGTGTGTGTGTATGTGTGTTATGTTTAGGGCTGGGCGGTTGTTTTAATTAAGGGGTTAGTGTGTGTGGTGTTTTTTATTTAAAAAAAAAATTTGGGTGGTGATGTTTGGCCAGAATGAGCGGTACAAGAAGTAAGGAGAGAACTTGGATGGATTTTGAGTGTAACCAATGAAACAAAGAAAGGTGCACTTGTATTGTAAGGAATACACCACTAGTAGGAATGTTAGAAGAGAAAAAAAAATATTGTTGAAAAAATAATATGGTTGGCCGCGCTATAACCCCGGCATCGCCTATAGTGCGGCTAGGCTGTAGCGCGGTCAAGATGGCTACAGAGCTAGCTACGCTTGGCCTATAGCGCGATTAAGCTGGCTACTCTTGACTTGTAGCCAGGCTTGGGTACTTCGTGTTTTCGTGCTCTTTTCTTGTATTTTCGTCCTCTTTTCGTGCAACTTTCATTCGACTCTTTCTTCCGATGCTCCTGCACATAAAACAACATAATTTAACTCAAACGTCGCACAATTTTAACCACTAAACCAATAAAATATAGGGCGAGTAATGTACTAAAAGTATAGCATTTTGGCCAAACATCACCCTTCTTCTTGCCTTTCTTTGGAGCACGACAATCTGCAGACTTGTGTCCAACTTTTCTGCAGTTGTAGCACTTTCCTTCGAATCTCTTCTTGCTTGGGTTACTCTTTAGTCCAGAAGGATTCTTTATCTTTTTATTATTTTGTGGAGCTTCCTAAATAATGTTAGCCCCCATTATTATTGAGTTTCCATGAACCTTCATCTCAACAGCTTTGTTTTCCTCTTTGATCCTCAACCAAACAATGAGATCTTCGAGCGACATCTCCTTGCATTTGTGTTTCAAATAATTTTTGAAGTCATTCCGCAAAGGAGGCAACTTCTCAACCAACGCCGCAACTTGGAATGCTTCATTGATGACCAAACCTTCAATGAGAATTATATTAGTAATAATAATATAATTAGTACTTTCAACAAAAGAATTAATTCGAATTATACTTTCATCAAGGAGATAATGAATAATCACTTGCAATTCCTGGACTTGGGTAATGCTAGTGTTGTTCGGCTTGTCAATTAATTGACATTCATTTTACCAAATCCAAATCCGAAGCTGAAGCTGAGCCGATGTCACAACCCAAAATCCCAACCCGGTCCTGATGGCGCCTCTCATAAAGACAAGGCCAGCCAATTAAAACTAAACTTCATTTAAAGCAATAAATTTAACGAGAGAACATCACAATATAGTTTTAATAGCAGTTAATTGCGGAAAAACATAGTGAATCATCCCGACTCAACAGTCCGAACCGAGGTGTCACAAAGTCATGAGCAACTAATGAAATCCTAATAACAAGATTACTATTACAATATCTCTGGCACAATTGTTGAAGAAAGTGGAAATAACAATACAAAGAGATACGGGACTGGGGACGCCTGCAGCTACCTCGTAGTCTCTGAATCACCGCCCTGACAGTAGTAGTCAATATCTCGGAACGGAACCGATAACGCCTGGATCTGCACACATGGTGCAGGGAGTAATGTGAGTACTTCCAACTCAGTAAGTAATAATTATAAATAACGTCTGAAGGTAAGAAAACACATAAGGCATAAAGCAATCCACAACGACACAGTAAACATGTAAATATCTCAAGTAAATAACATGAAGCAAAGGAAAACAACCATACCAGCCCCTCGGGCTACATTCCACATCATATCTCGTGGCGGCGTGCCACCCGTTCCCATGGGTACCCGCGCTCACTAGGGGTGTACAGACTCCGGAGGGGCCCCTTACGGTCGAAGCGCAATATCTCGTGGCGGCGTGCCACCCGATCCATTCACATCAAATCTCATGGCGGCGTGCCACCCGATCCCATTTACATCATTTAAAATATCATTTAAATCTCAGGCCCTCAGCCTCATATCACTCAGTAAAACCTCACATTTGACCCTCGGCCAAGCTCAGTCAGAAAAATCATCTCCTGCCCTTCGGGCATAGTAAAACAGTAGTCCTCAGCCCAAAATATCATTTAAAATATTATGTAAACCTCAAAAATTAAGTAAAAGTGGCTGAGATGTAAAACAGTGTAAATCAACACGACTGAGTTCAAGTAATACATCAACACAGTGAGGAGACAGTGATAAATACCCCTGAAGGGTTCAAATAACCGGCACGAAGCCCAAATATGGCAATCAGCCCAAATCATGATGATATCAATAAGTTTCAGTCAAATATATAGTAAAATCATCAATCGAGACGGACCAAGTCACAATCCTAGTAGTAAATGACCCCACGCTCATCATCGAGCGTGTGCCTCACTTCAATATAGCACTACGATGTGCAATCCGGGGTTTCAAACCCTCATAACATAATTTACAATCACTACTCACCTCAAACCGGTTAAATCCTTAGCCTACGACGCCCTTGCCCTTTGAATTGGCCTCCATGTGCATTGAATCTATCCAAATACAAAACAATTACGTCATAATATGTTGAGGGAACAAAGCCCACGCAAAAACAATCAAAATTACTAAGAAATCCCGAAATTACCAAAACTCGAGCCCCGGGCCCACTTCTCGAAACTCGTTAATTTTTACCTTAACGGGTTCCTTATCTTCCCACGAGTTCAACCATACAAGATTTATCGAATTCCGACTTCAGTTCGACCTCCAAGTCTAAAAATCTAAGCTTAGGGCTTTTCCATGATTTTTCCTAACTTAATCACAATTACCAACTAGAATAGCAGTAGGTTTGGATAATTTTGACCAAGATTAAGTCAAGAACACTTACCCCGATGTTTTTCCCTTGGAAATATTCCAAGAATTTCCTCAATACTTGCTTCAACCCGAGCTCTATGGTCCCAACGTCGTTTAGGATGGTCAACACTCTTCTTGAGAATTTGTCCAAGAAATGTCCTTTGGATGTAGTTTTAAGGTTGATTTGTTGTGATTTTATGGTGTTTGGAGGTGTTTCTCTTCGTGAATATCGAAAATGGGTCTTGCATGGCAAATGGGCACTGATTTTCTATTTATAAAGGAGCCAAAAATTCGAGACAAAAACACCCCTGTCCGGCCCTATATGCGATCACATATCTGTCGCAGAACAGATATGCGGTCCGCATATTTGACGTGGCCACCGCAAAAGTGGCCCTAGCCTTCACTGCAATTTCAACATGAAGCATGGTTTGCGGTCCGCATTTCAGGTTTGCGATCGCATTTCGACCGCATTTTCGCATTACATTTTGTCCAGGTTTCTGTCTCAGTTTGCGGTCTCGATGTCAGATATGCGGTCCGCATGTTAGATATGCGGTCCGCATTTCTGACCTAAACTTTGCCCATGAACCTACCTGGGTTTGCGATCTCATTGCAAGATATGCGGTCCGCATTTGAGATATGCGGTCCGCATTCTCGCATCTGGTTTTTCTGCAACTTTCTTTTCCAACGACGAATTAGTCCGTTTAACCACCCGAAACTCACCCGAGGCCTCTGGAACCTTAAATAAACATGCCAACCTATCCCATAACACTATTCGAACGTGTTCCAACCTTTGGAACGTTCTAAACAACCTATCAACACCAATTCGCGTCGGATTCAAGCCTAAGGATCCAAAAATCATCTAAGTCGCTCTTTTTGATCTAAACCCAACCGAACCACGTCCAAATGACCTGAAATTTTGCACACAAGTCATAAATCATATATCGAAGCTACAGCAACTTTTGGATTTCCATTCCGACCGTCGAATCAAAATCTCGCCTAACAACCGGAAATCGCCAAATTACTAACTCCACCAATTCAAGCCTAATTCTACACCGGACCTCCAAAACCAATTCCGATCACACCCCGAAGTCGTAAATCATCTCCCAAAACTAATCGAATCGTCGGAATTCACATCCGAGCCCTCTAACTCATAAGTCAACATCCAGTTGACTTTTACAACTTAAACCTTCTTGAAAAAGACTAAGTGTCTCATTTCTTACCCAATCTGCTCCGAACGCAAACCATTCAACATGATTACCTAAAATACGGGTAACGAAGCATAACAAAGCAGAAATGGGGAAAACGGAGCGGTAACTCACGAGACGACTAACTGGGTCGTTACAGCCGAGCTGAGCGACAATGGCGGCGGCGCGAGGCATGACTTCTTCTCAACTCTTTAAGCGCTAAAAGAAGTGTAATTATATATATACTCAACAAGTGAGATTTTCTCCTCCAATATGGGACAACGTCTCTTTGTATAGGAGAGAAAATCAAAATTTATTTTTCCCTCCATTTTCAATTCACTTCAATTTTGATCAAAGAATCCAACAATCCCCCATATAAATGGGGAATGGATATACAACAGAAATATGCATGAAAAACTCTGTGATTCTCAAGCAAGGATTAATCGCATCTGGATAAGTAGGTTTCTCTTTGAATTTTTTGTAGTGAACTTATATCGGATATACTCGGTCAATCAGTAGATTTGATATCTTTGAACCGTCGAACTTTGGTGTAGACCTAGACAACTATAAGTCACATAATCAACCCTTACCTGTATTTTGTTCTCATTGTTGTACTTATTTCAGCCATGAACACCTACTGATTTCATAAGTGCATAGAGAACTGGCCTTACAAAATTACTAATATAATCTTGAAGTCCTTCCACAAAGGAGGCAACTTCTCAATTAACGCTGCAACTTGGAATGCTTTATTGATGACCTAACCTTCAAAGAAAATTATATTAGTAATAACATAATTAATACTTTCAACAAACGTATTAATTCGAATTATATCTTAAGCAAGGAGATCATGAATAATCACTTGCAATTCTTGGACTTGGGTAATAATGGACTTGCTATGTACCATTTTATAGTCCAGAAATTTTTTGCGGTAACAAATTTCTTTAACCCAGCATTCTCGGTTTTGTATTTCTTTTCAAGCAAAGTCCACAGCTCTTTCGACGTCTCCATATACTGTAGACGTTATACACATCGTCCTCAGTCCGCTAAGAACATAATTCTTGCACAAAAAATCAGAATGCTTCCACGCCTTAGTCACGAGGAAGTGTTCATTATCTGGAGTTTCGCCTGGCACAACTGGAGCATCTTTCTTAATAAACCTCTGAAGGCTAAGGGTAGTCAAATAGAAAAACATCTTTTGTTACCAGCGCTTGAAATCAATCCCGAAAAAATTTTCGGGCTTTTCTTCCGGAGCTGGTGCCAATGCCAGTGTAGTTCGTCTTGTCGGTGCATTGGCAGTCACCATAGGAACAGACTGGTTTACGTTCTCAATCGCCATTTCTGTAAAAGAGTGACACAAACAAATGCTTAATATACGGTGAAGTTTTTATATCTTCAAATCAAATAAAACTGGAGTAGAAAATTACGTAGATTTTAATCTCCAATGGAATAAAAAATTGCTAGGATTTTAATCTCCAAATAACATATAATAAAATAAAATGGGATATACGTAAAAATATAAAAATGCAATAGAAAACCACGAAGACTTTAATATCCAAATTGGGAGTAGAAAACCACAAAGGTTTTAGTCTCCAGAATAGTGTATACAGCACAAATATAGAATATGAATTAATTTTTTAAAACTTGTTAGTAATCTGTATTTGTAAAATAATTCTGGAGGCAGAAATAACGAAAAACGAAAATGTAAAAGAACAAAAATTAATCTGAGCCTACTGAATTCACGGTGTTTCCTTAAGTAACTTATCTGCTCCTAGTACCCAAGGTTTAGGATTATTTCCTCCCATGGTAGAATAGATTACACACAGGTGTAGCGGTATTTCAAACTTTGGTGTTTCAACGAACATAAATGGTGGTAGCAATCACACTTACTTTGTTTATTTGTAAGAAAACAATACAGAAAGAAAGAAGAGATTTCAGAATTTTCGTAAGAAAAATCTGAAGGAATTGCCTAGTATTTATAGCCAACAAATTGGGTTCAAACGAAGAGGTGGAACTCTTCCAGATGATTGTTCACGTAAAATAGCTATTACGTAAATGGCTACTTATGTAAAATAAAATGGGAAACTCAAACCACAGGAAATTCAAATTACTGTTACGTAAACGATTGATTTGGATTAAAAATATTAATTTAATTTAACTATTTTATAAATAAACTTGATTTGAAAAATTAATCAATCAAATCATTTGACCAAATCCGAAGCCACAGCCGAGCGATGACGACGGTGCGAGACTTGACTTTTTCTCAACTTTTTAAGAGCTAGAGGAAGTTTAATTATATATATACTCAACAAGTGAATTTTCCTCCTCCAATATCCTGTAAGCATAATATCATCGACATAAATTAAAATGATCGCAATAATGTCCTTTTTCGTAAATTAAATAAAAAGATTTTGCCCTGCTACAAGCAAAACCAATGAATTAAAAAATCAGGTAATCTGATAAACCAGGCATGAGGTGCTTGTTTGTTTAGTTTTCACACATAATCAGGGAGTTTTGGATCCTTAAATCCGAGGGGTTATTCCATGTACACTGTCTCTTTTAAAATATCCGACGTCCAATAGCCCTAGCTTCCAAATTGACGAGACTACAATAGCTAACACAAATCTTATGGTAGTACCTCTGACAATTGGACCGTAAGTTTCTTCATAGTATATGCCTTCCATTTTGTGTGTACTTGTGCAACCAATATGGTTCTGTTGATCCATCTCCCTTGATTTAATCCATTTTGAACGAACTATATTAATATTTGTAGGTCTGGCACAAGGGACCATGTGTGATATTCATCAAGCGCTTCCATCACTTCATTCATTGCTTCCTGCCAGTGGGAGTGAGCAAAAGCATCTCCGTATGATTTTGAGGTTATAATGCTGCTAGTTGTGATGAAGATATGGCGATGCAACTTGCCTCGTTGCTTATTCTTTTTGTCTCGAATCTGTTGAGTTTTGTTTGCCAGGTTCGAATCCAGTTCTGGATTGTTCTTCAGCTTCATTGAGTAACCATATGAGTGTCTTTTGAGGTTTGCATTGGACCTGCACCAAAATCATTAGAAATAACAGTTAGTTGGTCATTTAAATTTGGTGACTCGGGAAGAGATTGATGTTCAGTTGTTCGAGAATCAGTGTAGAATGGATTTGATAGACCTGAAGCACATAGTAATGAATTTCGCCTTTGCAAAAATGGTTCTAGGTATACAGGATTATAATTTACGAAATGTTTATGAGGTAAGAAATAGTAGTAATATATGTATGTAATTAATAATAAGATAGTTATTTATGTAATTAATTAGAATGCGAAGATTATTAAGCAGTGAATAATAAGACACTCGTATATATCCATGTATTTTATCCCATATAAAATAACATATAGATTCTTATATAAGTCACACCGAAATTAGTAATACAACATTTAGATTCAAGTATCATACCCTGCATAACTAAGGAGTTTAATAGTGAAAACCAAATGTTATATTAGTTATATGGAGATTGTAATTAATTATGCACGATTTTATATCGAAAACGAGAGGCTATATAAGTTTTATATAGTCAATACACGTAAAGTTGTCTTCATGTGACCTATAGGTCACAGATTCGAATTGTGGAAATAGCCATTAATATTTACATTATGGTAGACTGTCTATATCATTACCACTTAGGTGCGGCCCTTCTCCGGACCTTATGTGAACATGGGATACCTTGTGCACCGAACTGTCCTTTTTTTAAAAAAAATTTGACTATTCCTAATTATTTTTTTCTCCTTTGTTTTTCTTCCAAATATGCCTACTTCACCATGGAGTAAGGATAAACTAGAGTTACAAGTAAAACAACCTTAGTCTAACTAGAAATTAGTGACAACTGTCAGGTCATCAGAGAATATGCTCACCTCACATTCTCCCAAATTAGAGGTGTTTAAAAGCCAAAGATTTTGAGTTAGAGGAAGAGAAAGGGGGCTAAGACTTTCTCCCTTGGAAGGGAAAACTACATTGCCCCAATAAAGATTTCTCTCTTTAATTTCCCCTTTGAGAACCCTTCTTTCTCGGTCTTCATTCAGGTACATGTTTTCTATTTTTGTGTTTCATTTTCTTTTTCTTTACTAGAAAACTCCATAACAAATTAATTTCAGAGTTTAAAGAATATATAGCCCTGATTTGTTCTTTTTACATGAAAATAAATGATGCAGCTGCCACTATTTTCTTTGACAATGCCAAGGTAATCTTTTTCTTTCTTTGCATGGCAATCTATTAGGGGCATTGAGGGAGTTGTTGAGACAAATAGTTAACGGGAAAGGTTGATATTCCGGCGGTTGCGTGTATCTTCACGCTCAATCTTGACCGGAAGTTCATCGTTGGTGAATATGGACAATTCTCCTTCGTCTTCTCCTTCTTCGTCTTCTCCTCCTCCGTCTTCGCCTCCTCGTTTATCTTCTCCTCCTCCTCCTGAATCTTCGCCTCCTCCTTCTTCTTCTCCTCCTCCTTCACCTCCTTCCTCTTCACCTCTTCCTTCTTCACCACCGCCCCCATCTCCTGAAGCGTCACCCTCAAAATCTGACAATTCTCCTCCTCCTACATTCGGCGAAACACCACCATCGAAATCTGATTCTCCTCCTCTTGCATCACCACCACCTCCTACAGAATCTCCTTCACCCCCACCCACAGAGTCTCCTCCACCATCTAAATCTGATTCTCCTCCTCCTCCTTCTGATACACCTACGGAATCACCACCACCCTCATCACCCTCATCACCCTCACCGCCACCACCCACCACGAACACAACACCCCCTCCTCCAAAAAATGCCTCAACTACTCAACCTAATTCTCCTCCATCACCTATATTCTCTCCACCACCTCATGTTTCTCCACAATCACCTCTATCTCCACCTGAAAAGTTAACTCCTCCTCCACTTTCTCCACCTTCACGAGATGCACCATCGAATAAATCACATGGTTCTTCCGGAAGCAATAATTGGCCACCATCTAATAATTCCTCATCTACCTCAAATGTGGTAGTAGTAGCTGCAATAGCTGTGGCAGGTTTATTGATTCTTGCACTTGTCATTGTCTGCCTATTATGCAATAGAAAGAAGAAGAACCGACCTTACTATGTAGATCCTGCACGTCCACCTAAAGGTACGTTGAATTATTAGCTCGGTCTTCAATCTTCATGTAGTAATTAATTGTTGCTACAACCATATTATGTTGTTCTTTTCTTTAGCATTCAACTATATTTGTTTCGCATTATATATATTGTCCAAAACAGTAATATATAATTACAAAAGTACGTCATTTTCGATTTTTTAAACTGTTAGTGTATATAAGATAAATCAATTTCTATTCTGAATAACAACTGCATATTGTTGGCATTAGTGTAGGTGGCGATCCATACTACAACACCGCCAATTATTCAACCAGTCCTCAACCAAATACTGACCACATTGTTAAGCTAGCACCACCACCAGGTGTAATGGGAACTCCTCTAGAAGGACCACGCGGGTGGACCCCGCCGCCGCCGCCTCCGGCTGCTAACACGAGCAGTGAATTTAGCTCAGGTTATTCAAGCCATGTGCCTGGGGGGCCGATACCACCAAAATCACCTAATCTTGGTGGACTTGCAAAAATTCAGTTCACTTATGAGGACTTAGCGACAGCGACAGGTGGATTTTCTCAAGCCAATTTATTAGGACAAGGAGGATTTGGGTTTGTACACAAAGGTATTTTGACTGATGGAAGTATTGTTGCGGTAAAGAGTTTGAAATCTGGGAGTGGACAAGGTGAAAGAGAATTTCAAGCTGAGGTTGAGATTATTAGCAGAGTTCATCATAGGCATCTTGTTTCTCTTGTTGGATTTTGCATTGCTGATGGACAGAGAATGTTGGTCTATGAATTTGTTCCCAATGGAACATTAGAGTTTCATCTTCATGGTACTTTCCCTCTATTCAACTCTGTTCTTGTTTATTCGGCATTATTACTATTTGGAGAGTCAAAAAGGCTTTTATTGGACTATAGTTTAAATTTTTTATATTAACTATTGTAACTTATAATTATATGAATTTCATTTAAAAAAAACTTAAAAAATCTTGGATCACATGAAAAGTTAAGTAGTTTGATCAGACTCTGAATCCTACTACATAAAATGAAATGGCAACATTATTTCATATACTAACATTCTTTTTTTTAGTTCGTTAAAAAAAAAAATTGACACATTTTTGCATTTAAAAATTGTTTAACTTTAAGCTTCCATTTTTTGTTAATAACATATTCGTATGTGACAGAGAAATTTCATGATATGTTGAAGATTCAATTGTTGAAATACAATTTTAGAGCCATTTAAACTGTGAAATTCAATACTTGTTAATTGGGAATGAACCATTGCAGGCAAAGGTCGACCCGTCATGGATTGGGAAACAAGGCTTAAAATTGCATTGGGATCAGCCAAGGGACTGGCTTACCTCCATGAAGATTGTATGATCTTTCTACTCTTCCTTTTCCATTTATAAAATAACCCACTGGGAGGGTAATGTCGCATAATTATTTTTTTCGGATTAATAGTAAAACCAAATAAATATTTTCTTTCTTTCTAATTTTTCTCTCTTCGCTTCGTACATGCAGGTCATCCTCGCATTATCCACCGTGACATTAAGGCTGCAAACATTCTACTTGATAACAATTATGAAGCTATGGTAAAATGAGACATTTGTTTTTGGGATATGCCAAAAATATTAGGGAATAATTCTTTTAGTATAGACCTTCATTATAATTCTGTTTAAAGTGTTGATTAAAGAAACTTCATATTAAACTAGGATTTAGAAGAAATTCTTTTACGGTTTATCAGGTGGCAGATTTTGGATTGGCTAAACTTACAGAAGACACCAATACTCATGTGTCGACACGTGTTATGGGAACTTTTGGGTGAGTCTAAAATTACTTTTCTTTAGTTTTTTAAAGTTAATTTCTCATCGCAACGTCCTGTATCATTATTGGAATCTGACTACATCCGGATTCATACCGAAATTCCCATATAGTGGGTAAAATACTCCTTTACAAAAGCGACTTTATACCTAAGGCTCGAACCTAAAATCTCTGGATAATAATAAGAAGTATTGTTCTCTATTTGTTACAGGGGATTAAGCTAGAGCAAATTAATAGTGCTTAAATTTTTAATTTCCATAACTTGTTGTCAGAATTTAGTGATTTGCCGGTTAATTGTTTAAACTCTCATTACATTAATGCTAAATTTGAGCAGCCTTGAATGTGCTTAAAATCAGTTTAATTTTACTTTTCTCGAGGGTTCTTTGAGAAAAGATAGTAGAATCCATTGCCTTCCTCAGAAACATAGGCGTTTGGAAAAATTCATACTCCTGTCACATTATACGTGTTTGCATTTTCCTGTTTAGTATGTCGCAAAAAAATCATCATAAGTTTATCTTTAGAAACTATTCAATCCTATCTTTCCTCTTTCACCTTTATAACATGAGCTATTGGACCCAGTTCATATGAAATTTCACTTTTTTGTATGAGGAGAGAAATATATAAATGAAAGGACGTATGGAATCTTAACATCGTGCATTAAATTGTAAATAGTATATATAGCAATTTTGGTGCTTTACGATTTAAATGCATTTAGTTTGTGTCAAAACTATATATTTCTTTGTATCTTAAACTTTTGTCAAACACCATCACATAAAATGAACGTTGCGGACAAGAATATCTAAGCAAGAAGATCCTTTTGTTATGTAACAGGTACTTAGCGCCAGAATATGCATCAAGTGGCAAGCTAACAGAGAAATCAGATGTGTTTTCATTTGGAGTCATGCTATTGGAACTCATAACAGGGAGGAGACCTCTGGATACTACCAATAAACTCATGGAAGACTGCCTAGTAGACTGGGTAATTTGTTCTTTATATTAACTTCCTAATTCCCCTGCATTATAAATGATCATATTTTACAGGCATGATTATGGGCCGTTCAAAAAATAAAGATGGTAAATGTATATCTTTTGAATATTAAGTACAAATATACGTATAATATATATTTAATATACATATCATATACATAATCAATGTATATATTTTGTATATTTGGGCTACCGCTTATTTTGGGCGGCCAGGACAAAAATGAAAAAAGCCCCTATTTTATCAAGCTTTTAAAGTGTCCTTAGACTTTCATCTTTTCTTCCGCTGATTGATCTAGTATATATGAGTGTTTGGTGGTTATATGCTCATTACAAATGTGTTTTAAGTTGTATTATCCCATTTCATAGGAAATCTTTGTGTTAAACATAGGAGATCGATGATATAAAATGCAGAAAAATTTGAAAGAATTTTTTCTATTCAAATTGTAACTGGTAATTTTGTACCATTTCCTCAGGCTAGACCCTTTCTTGCAAAAGCGTTGGAAGAGAATCAATACGATGAATTGGTAGACGCGCGACTAGAAGGAAAATTTGATCCCGATGAGTTGCATCGGATGGTAGCCTGTGCTGCTGCTAGCGTTCGTCATTCTGCCAAAAGACGTCCAAGAATGAGCCAGGCAAGTCCTCTAAACTCTATCAACTATAACAGTAAAATTATCAAATTATGTTTTGTCATATTGAAGTAATAGAACGTAACCATGTATTAGTAAAATCAGATAACTCTTTCTGTCATAGTTTAAGTAATTGAACTATATATGAATTGCTCAAAATTATGAATGACCAGAAGGTCAAATTTCCTGCTCATGGTAAAAAAAAAAAACCATTTTTTTTCTTCTTCATTTATGTGCTTTTTCAATTGTCTTTTGATTTATAAAATATGGGTAATCAATTTTTACGTAGTGATTTTTTTATTTTTTGTCATTTGTATTTTCTAAGCCAGAAATTTGGCCTTCCCGTTATTTGTATTTTTTAAGAGCTATATACATAGTTCAATTTTCAATGTGATGAATATTATCGTAAATTTACTATTACGGTGGGTAACGTTCAGGTGACCAAACATCAAAATTAGTTATCAATATTTCTTCCTATGAGGAAAATTGAGAGATAATACATTTACTTACACAGAATATTATAGGGATCTTTATACAAATAGCTGGCCGGATTCACTGTTTACTTGTCCTAGCTGATATACAAAGATTATATACGAATTATACACGGTTATTTTAGGTTAATTCTTCATTATTATGATCAGATAGTACGTGCTTTGGATGGTGATTCATCATTGGAGGACTTGAATGAAAAACCTGGCAAAAATACAGCTAACTTTGGCAATGACGGGGCGTCTGATATTTACGATACTCGTGCATACAATGCTGATATGATGAAGTTTAGGCAAATGGTAATGACAAGCCAAGACTTCAACAGCAGTGAATATGGAGCTACAAGTGATTATGGACTCAATCCTTCTTCCACAAGCAGTGAATTCAGTTCTGAGTATGGTTATTCAGGAGGCCACCAAAAGCAAACAAAATGAAAATAATTTATTGAAAAAGGAGGCTCAAGTTAGTGAAATATGACTGATTTAGTTTCAGTTATATTGTTCCAAACTTGTATGTTATATGGATAATTCTATAAGACTCTAATGTGCATATGATTATCGTAATCATATGCAAGTTATCCAAAAAAGAAGACCTAAGTTTATTTATTTTTTGACATTTATAGGGAAGACTAATGAAAAAAGAAATCATGTATCATAACTTACTACTTAAAGAAACAGACGATTTAATCAAATGTCAAAAACCTACTACTATATATGACCATGACATTTGTTGCTCTGCTTCTTTTTCCTTATCAACATGAGAGAACTGCAAATATATGTCTTGAGACTGTATTTCGAATCAAAGTAAATTCTAGAGTTAGTGGACTCAAAATGAATGTAATCTTATTATATGTATATATATTTTTAGCATATACGTGTATACATATAGTTCGAACCAAAACAATCCATTCTATTGAATCTTTCATCCTAAATCTGCTTCTGATTCCAAATAGTTAGTCCTAGGGCAGTAAGAGCTAATCCCACCAACAGCCATGGAAGTGTTTTTATTTTTCTGTTTCCCACTTGTGTTCAGTATCCATTTTGGGGCCCGACTAATTCGGATTCGAAGCGAAAAAAGTTATACTTTGAGGCTAAAGCACGTCCTACCAAAGACGATTTAATTTCTATAACTATAACTCGAGACATCTGGTTAAGGATGGAAGGGATAACTACTCAAGCTAAGTAGTATTTCGTGCAGTAATGTTTTTGGATCACTCTCTCTACTCAGTGGACAACGAGACGATTATGGTGTAATTGTATAATAATTGAACAATCCAAGTACAGTAAGGTACTAATAAAAAATAAATCAAGACATAAAAGGGGTATAATATCCTTAAACTTTCTTGCTGGTTTGAACTTTGACAGCCCCATACTCAAATTTATGCAGCTGAGTTGAGATAATAGACCGAAATCACTTGAGCAAAATCTTATGTGAGCCACAGCATGAGATGCTAGTAGGAAAAGAAATGATGAGCTCACTGTGATTGTTTCACTATACTACTTGCTTGAGTTGTGAAATTGATACACTATATATTATGTTCTATTCCATTATGACATCTTGAAGGAGCTCTATATATACGATATACGAATCGTTAAATTGCAAAAAAGAAACGTCTTTTATATAAGCTTGCTCTAGTTTATGAATGAATTGTTCTATCTTGCAAACTTTAGTATGATCATCTAACGGGGATGCCAAGTTAAGTGCACAAAAACTGGATGTGCACAAATAGTTTATTGGCACGCGATGATGAAATTACATGATCGGTATAACAAACAAACAACAAGAATATGAATTATGCGTCAACTTCAAATAAGTTGAAATTGACTATATGAACTTTTATTGTCCATATCACCCTGTCAGACTCAGGAATCATTTGAAGGAAGCAAAATTTAGAAAATAAAACTCCGAATAAGCATTGCGTATATAATTTAAGCTTTCAGTTCAGAATACATTGCAGCTCGCACTCTAATCGATGTGGTATATTTCTTACTCATTAACAGGCTACCTCTTGTGAAAAATAAATAATTTTCCTCTACCATTGTTCACAAGGGAATCATGAGAAGCACACCTAAAAGTATTACGGTCAAAGCTCTTTACAAGATATAACAACCATTCTTTCTAACAATATTTTACTATAATGGTCGAGTTTATTTTGAAACCAATTTTCATGTTATATTATATTATATGTTCTCTATAATAACATTTTTCTGTAGCAGCTGTCACACCTCTTTTCGTACACTCCCCGGGGAAGGAAATGTACAAAAACGAGTTTTTCCAATTAAAGTGACATTGATCGAAATGGGATTATTGAATTATTTTCAGAGTCGCCACTTGAAAATTTAAATTGGTGTTCCAAGTCACCGGTTTTATCCCAGATCGAGGAAAAGTTTGACTCTCATAAAGAAGTCTGCGAACCAGAAATTCTAAGTAAGGAATTCTGTTAACCCGCGGGAAGGTGTTAGGCACCCTTGGGTTCCGTGGTTTTAGCACGGTCGCTTTATTGTTATATCGGCTTATTATCTAATTTTAAATACCTGTTATTATCCTATAGTGCCTTTCACTTTATTCCGCTTTTTTTTTTTTTTTTTACAATTATTGGAGGATTGCGACGTTAATCAAAATATGTCACGAATCACGTCACATAAATGCACCCGTAATTAGTAACATCTTTTAATTAAACATCAAGATTTTAGATTTGGGTCACATAAATGCGCACCCGAATTTAGGAAATTCAATTATTAAAATAACGCGCCTAAAGCAGCTACGCGTTATTAACTTTTCAAGGGCCATGAATCTTTGCTAAATAGCGCACCTCGATTTTTCTAAATGTTCAAGTAATGAGGGCCATGTATCTGTATATTTTGTTTGGCATGGCACGCCTCGAACTAATTTAAAGGGCTCCACTTATTTAAATTGTTAAATCGGGTCACCTAAAAGGCACCCCCGAAGTTCGTATTGTCACTATGTCACGAAAACCGTACCCATAGTAGCAACACAATTAATCGCGTTCAAGATTTAATTAATTCAAAGGGTCAAGGCTCATTTGCACCAACATTACAACTTTAATTGATTAAGAGAGCCATAGGTGATTGTTATTAATGGTATGGCGCACCTCTATTATCTTAAGGTAATTTTAATACTACATGTCATGGCTAAACATGGTAATGACGACCTTACAAATGCTGCCGTCAATGTCTTTAACTAAGATACTTGGAAATTCATTCAAACAACATCCTTTGCAATAAAAACTTTATAGTAGATAAGTCAGCACTACTTAATTGCAGATATGGCTATGCATTTCCCAAATACATTGTAATCTGAACTGATACTAACAAGATCATTTCTCCAGCACAACCAACTCAACAAGAAAAACTGTAAATTCAAATTTTTGCAGTAGAACGAATCTGTTTCCAGGGATGAAACAATCCCGATATAATTACGAGTATAACCACTGTTTCAATGAGTTGATTACAGTCCATAGTCACAATATCTGATTATAAATGCAACCAGCGGTCTCCAAATGACATTATTACAAAAGAAGTAATTACAGAATGATGAGGAGAGCGCAAACCAAACGATATGACACAATAATAAGACTTATCTATGATTGTGTGTAGGAATTATGTTTGGCTATTCATCAACCCAAGCTGACAGAACAGGAAAATCATAGAGGAATCAGCAACTTGGGTTCGAGCCAAAAAGGTAAGACTTAACGAACGTCAATGAGTATAAGATAGTACTGAATTATGTTCTTTCTGTATTCAAACCTCAAACACATATAACCAATCTTAAATTCGATTTCATCAACGATCGACATACATAAAGAATCAATACATAGAGAAATAATAGTCGCAAAAAGGGAACCAGCAATGAGCAAACAGCAATACGAACAAAACTGTAAAAAAAAATAGTCCCTCGAAGTAGATGCATACATGCACCAACAATCATTTATCAACACGAAGAAAACAATTGCTCAATCATGGAAGGAAAGTTAACGAAAATGGACAAAACCTCGAAGATACGGGATTAAACAAGAAATATTAGACAATGTATTCATCCATACTTAACAGGAACTACAGAGTTCTAAAGCGTACCTATACTAATTGAACGATTACACGACCTCGTCGACACAAGAGCACACGAGCACAGCAGCAGCAACTGTCGCAATAGAGCTTGATTAAACCTTTGGTATCGAAGCATAAATGACTTCCCAGACTTAGAATCTCTTTCAATTTCTGACTCTGTTTTCTTTTCAATTCTCTCTTTTTAGCTCACTGTCGTTCACCCCTTTTCTTTCTTACTGTTTTTCTCTTCTTCTTCCGCTCAATTTCTCTCTATTTTTCCTTTAATTTCTGTCCTCGCTCACTGTTTTTCTCTCTTTTCCCTTTACTGTTTTCTCTGTTTCTATCTCCTTTTGTGTTTTCAGACCTCAACCTCTTTCTCTGTTTTTGTCACTATTTTTCTCGCTTTTTCTTCTCTAAAGATAATCCCCCCCAAAAAAATGACCTCCCCTGTTATTTTATAACCAGCAGCAAAGCGGACCCCCCTCCCCACCAGATTTTCTTTTCTTTTAGATTTTTCTTAAATTTTCTGTTAGGAAGATTCCCCACGCCAAAATCCTCACCCCCTCACTATCTTTTCTGTTGCATGCACATGTCTCTGTAACAGAATCGGTTATTAACTTTGATAAATACATTTTACCCCCATAGCTTCTTTTCTTTCTGACTACCCCCTTTCCAGAACCTTCTAACAGCTGTCCGTGAACCTTTAAACTATAGCCACTTAATGATTTAGCCTAATTTATGGACTAGCCAACCAACAACGAAAAATGGCTATTTATGCAAAACCTAAAAAAACAATCTGAAAAATTGAAAAGAGTAACAGAAAAGGTGTAGAAGATGAATGGACTAAGACTCCTAAGAAAACAGAAAAGAAACCAGAAAATACCTTGAACGAACTCTCTTGAAAATTTGGACTTTAAAGTTAAAATTCATTTTCATGTGTTCTTGTGCTAAAATCTATTTTAACTCAAAACTAGCTTCGATCTAAAGCTTTGCACTTTATTATTTTTTTCCTGATTTTTGTTCTATCCAGACGAAAATTTCGGTTTTGGTGGTGTTTGGGGTGTCGATTGAAGTGGGGGGAAGGGATGGTGGTGTTCTGGGGTGACTGTGGACGAGCTTTGGTGGGTGAATTGGTCGACGCAACAGCCATGGAGATTTTAGGGTTCGGACAGGGTACTGTGAAGAAGATGAACTGAAGAAAGGGGGAAGGGTGCTTGGAACAGATTTATAGGTAAAGGATGTGGGCTTCTGAGCCGTTGATCTTGTTGAGATCAACGGTCCAGATTATGGGGGAAGTAATGGGGTATTTGGGTTGCTGAAGGTATTGGGCTGGTTGGGATAAATTGGGATTGGGCCTTGGTTCAATTTTAATTAATCTGGCCCATTTCGGTTCTTTAATTGCCCGTTCTAATTCCTTTTCTCATTTTTTAATAGTTTTTATAACTAGGCTAATTAGTAATAAATCCTAATCCACTTCAATGCAAAATTGATCTAATTACCTATTTAAAAATAAACCTTGAATCTAAGAATTAAGGATTAAAATTAAAGGAAATTGTAAAATATATCATTTTTTGTGATTTTTTTCAATTTTGTGAAATCAACAATTACTAACTTAATCCCAAAAATGTAAAAATAAATCCTAAATGCAATGCATGATATTTTTTTTGAGTATTTTCATGAATTAATTAGTTAAAAATTGAGTAAATAAACACCTAATAAAAATCCTAAAATGACTAATAATTAATTAAAAATTATTTAATGATTTTTATAAAGGTAATTCGGGTACGGTAAAAATCACGTGCTCACCGCAGCCAAAAAATATCGGAACAAATTATGATGTTATAAAGAGGTTTAGTTGTATCTAGTGGGAGGACTATCTATTGAATAATACTAACAGCAACTCAAGGTAGCCAACATCTGATTTACTGGTCCAGTTCATCTTCCCCAATTCTAATATTCTTCATGTATACTGATGTAGAAACAGTTTGATCATCAAACTTGAGGAATAGCAAATTTTCCAACTCTTGGAGATAGAATGGATTGCACATCCACTATAGTCAAAATCTTGGGTACAGACATGCCTCCAGAGATAACAATTTCTGCAACATTTAAAAGTAAAGTTGGCCACTACATATATCATCCTGAGAGATAATTAAATTGTTTGGTATGACATAATTCTAAGAAAATATTTTTTGCGAGAAAATATTTCTGGTGTTTGGTTAAAAGGATAGCCCGATGCACAAGGCATCACACGTTCACGTATGGCCTGGGGAAGGACCGCACCCCAAGGGGTGTGATGTAAAGAAACATCCTATGATAATGCAAGCATTAGTGGCTGTTTTCACAGTTCGAACATGTGACCTATAGGTCACACGAAGCCAACTTTACCGTTGCTCCAAGATACTCTTCTATTTTCTGGTATTTAATTATTAGAAAATATTTACTACATGGGCGGAAGTCTTTTTGCTTACAGTTTATCTTAACTTTTAACTTCATAATATTAAATATAACTAATATCTAGACATTATTGTTAATACTCAAAAATTTCATCACAAAAATGGGTAAATTCTCTCGAAATTATTTTTTACTTACCAACGAAAAACCTAAATATATTTCTAAAAATTAGTTTTTAATTAAAAATGACCTTCGTTATACCAAACAGACTTCATGAGAAAGTTAGAAGTTTAAACTGTTACCTATCCCCTCCCTAACAGAGAGATTTGGCCTCATAATGTCCTTAGAATTGACAAGGAATATATCTCCAAGGTAAAGGTGATTAGTTGGAATATAAACACAGCATACTTCCTCTGCACCTGTACTTTTACGAAGAATAATAGTTGAAGTAATGAAGCCAAATGCATATTCCCCAAGGCGTGGATGCCTAATAATAGCCACTTCTTTAAAGGCATGGGAATCCTCATCTGAAACAATTTATTTACTGCATTTTGTTTAATATAATTTATAATGTTCTTAATCAACTTTCAATTACAAAAATTATTTTAATTACCTGGTGAAATTGCTCGACTAATTTGCTTTGAAGCAGTGTAGATATAACTCATAAGGGGCATTTTTTTGATGAACCATTCTCCTAAAGTAAGAAGAGAAGAACCTAACCATGAGGACATGGACACCCCAACCAAGAATATGAAAATTAAGGAGGTCAAAAATCCAAGACCTGTGAATTGTTAGAGATAGTTATGTGAGATACAGTACTTTCCATAAAATAAAAAAGAAATCAAACTATTCAGGTATTCAACAGAGTTATAGCAAGGCAATTCAGTGTAAAAAGCATTCTGTATTCATGCAGGGTTCGGGGAAGGGCGGCATCCCAGGAGTGTGATATAGACAGTCTACCCTAATGCAAGCATTAGTGGCTACTTCTACTGCTCGAACCCGTAATCTATAGGTCACATGAAAACAATTTTACCGTTGCTCCAAGAGTCTCCTTCAACTATATTAGTGACCTATAGGTCAATAGAACTATTTTTCCTCGGAACAAGCTAAGTACTCCATTTCTTCAAATTTAAGTATCACTATTTTCTTGTTCGTCTATCCCGAAAAGAATAATATCGAAGCAATTTAACTTCAAACTTCACGTTACGTTTAATAAGAAATTTTTATGGTTAGCATATTATGACATATTTAAAATCTTAAATTTCAAATGTCTTTCTTTCTTAAACTTTAAGTACCAAATATATTTTGTGTGCGCGCAATGCGCAAAAAAGAAAAGTAGTACTGACCGAATACATTAATTCCAAGATGATCATATATAGGAGAAAAGAAGCCATCCACAAAATTAATGAGCTTCCAAGTGAGGTAGAAGGTTATGGCTATGGGAAATAAGATGACACTGCAAAACCATATCAGAATCACGTCAATAACCAAAAAGGGACACTATTTTTCAGAGTTTATATTTCTTATTCATGAAATAAATTAAACATTAAGACAATAATACAGCATTTGTGACATTAAAAATTATGTTCATGTTTCAAGAATAAAAATTTGTACAATATTCTATCAGTATAGAGAAGAGGAGATAAGAGAGATCAGAGAGATCACAATACAAAATAGAGTCTACTTATTTTACCTATCCTTCTGCTATTTATTTATTTTTCCCTAACTCAATTCATGTCTAACATGCTCTAACTAGAGGTGGATCCATAATTTGAAGTTTATGGGTTCCTAACATAATCTCAAATTAATTTGCAGTAATAACTAACTTCACATTTAAATATGCACAAATATGTAATTGATTTCTTTATATAAATACAGAGTCTACACAAAAGTTATTGAATTTCTTAAAATCCATATTCAATGCTTTAGGTCCGCCAATGGCTCCAACCAGAATCTTACGCATAATTTGCTAACTTCCAAATGTTGTAGTACTTGTTATGAATAGTAAGAAAAATAAAAGAATGTTTCTTCACTTTCTGAGTTCTCTCTATGTAGCAATATGCAATATCTACAAAGTAACACATGCATTATAACGCAACTATGCACAAACAACTGAAAACTAGATACCTTGAATTGTAACATTCGCATGCAGAAACAAATTCAGAATTTTGATTTGATAGATTTAATCTTTAGGTTCAGAATCTATTACTTATTAAAATCTTAGTAAATTTTTCACATATATTTCTATGCTCTATATTGAACTCAGTACTTATGTTCTCCATCTGCCACCTCCACCCAGAAAGTCAATCATTCAGCAAAAAAAAAAAAGGAGGCTTTAGAGAAAGAGATTTTTTAGCAGAATTAGGGAACTAACCATCCGCTAATAAATTTTTTTGAAATCCAGCTATGAATTACTTTGCCAAATGCCTGCCAAGAAAAACAATATAGAGGAAAATTAAACACAAAAAACAAACTTAACGAAAATGCAGGGTCCCATGCATGTCATACCAATCCATGATTAACACTTAAAATCCTACAACACATAATTACAGTAGCTTACTATTTTCGTTAGAATTAGATATATATTTTAGAATCACTGGCTCAACTCAAAATTCACAATGTCGAAATTCTGAATCCGCTGTGTATAATGTATGTTTATTAGGTTTCGAAAGTGTGAGAAGAGAGATAAATCGACCTCTCTGCCGGAGGGATGAGAAAGGGACGAGGAAGCTGAGGGAGATTCAGAAGGCGAAGAGGATTTGGAACCGTTGATCTCTAAGGCTAAGGTTCCCACCGGAATCAGACGTTCCAGATCTCTATCCTTCTCTGATCTCATGGTTCCCATCTCTGTAGTTGGGACTGTTTGATAGAAATGTTGAGTATAAGAAATTTGTAACTTTTGCATATTTCGTGCTAATGAAAAAATAAAAAAAGGAGTGAGTAATTCAAAGCGGAACTTAGAAATTTCCAAACTTTAATTAATTAGTAAACATTATTTCTTGTGCAAACCGTAAATAACATCTCTTGTGACACTAATGAAGCAATCCCAGTATCAAAATCATATGTAATATAGACAATTAACATAAACGGGATTTTACGGGTTACCTTTTAAAGTGTGAACAAAGTTCCTCTATCACGTGAGCCTCCTGTTTACCCTCAAAATCGAATAACAATTGAATTTATAAGCGGTTTTAAGGATAAGTGATCTAACTTGATACAAAAATGTGAAATCAGATTAAAATTGAAATTAATGGTAAAAGATAAATGCAAACCATACAAGTTAAGCAGTTTAGAATGCCAGTAATAATTCCCTTTACAAATAATCAAACTCCCCCTTTATATAGTAGAGGAATCCTACTTTAGATACAATTCTATATAAGGTAAAAAATCTCATTATTTGCTAATTAAGCGGTTCCATTAATACGTGCTGAGATTCCCGCCGTGATGCGCGACTGAATACGGATATTTCGGCCTTCTGTTATTTTGGTTCGATGATGTTCTCTCGAGCTTATTCAGGGTCAGGGTCGATTCCGGGATCATGGGCTCAATGTTCTCGAGGACGAACATTCTGACCTCGTGTTCTGGTTCGATGAGACTGGGGGTCGATCTTCAACCCTTCGCGTTCCGAGCCCGATCTTTCGTGCAATAGTCGAACACGATTTCGACCGTATACAGATAGTCTCCTCGTTTTTCGGAGAGTAAATGACGAGAAACGATATGAGCCTTAAATTCTCACTATACGAGCTTCCGGTTCTCACTCTGATAAATAACGACAAATTCATAACATAAGTGATAAGAATAGTAGAAGCGTCCCGTTGGTGCAGTCTTCAAGGCATTATGTGTGTCAGTTAACGGTCTATCGTTTCAGGATACGAACCGTCGTTTTGAGAAACTATAATATCTTTCTCATCCATTCATTAGAACTTTTACATTCAAATATTTGCACTTGTGTTTTAAGAAAACTTCATCACTCTCTTCTTCAAACCTTTTTTCTGAAAGCCTTCATAAGTTATCTGTTAATTACACATCTTTCTTATCAGCACCTTCTTTTCTCCTCTATTTAGAAGTAATGGAAAAGACTTCAAAACCCATTCCTCAAAAAGAAACTCCCTCTTTCTCGAAACCGACTGAGAATATTTTGCCTGTTATTACCGAGGAACCGATACCGGAACCCCTTCTAAAGATGTTCGTCCCTACAGGGTGTCCAACTGGAGCCGATTTCAAGGTTGATAAAACCTCCTCGATGCCGGCACGGTGCGAACCGGTCTCGAGATACATATGTTTGGTCACCGACAGTGTTCTCGATAAGGTCAAGGAGGACTGCAACTAGGTTGGTAAGCACGTAGTGCTTCCTGCGATCGAGGAAGTAATCACCACCCACATGGAGGTTTTTTTAAGTGTTTACACTTATCCCTTCACGTTGGGCCCTTTGGATCCGGTCATCATCGCCTTTTGTAAAAGTTACGAGATGACCCTAGGCCAAATTCATCCCTTCTTCTGGAGGATAGTCATCCTCCTCCGCTTTTTTGTAAACAAGATTGAGGGGTGTCCCTTCACCATCGATCACCTCATGCTTATGTACAGTCCCCGACTCTATCGAGGGGGGCTAATAAAACTTGCCCGTCGGGCCAGTAAGGCCCCATTCTCGAGCATCGACGAGGATTGGGACAGAGGCTGGTTGGGCTTATTTGTTCGAGCGAAGACCGCAGACTTAATCCCAGCCGAGGACATGCCATTTCTTGAGAAATGGAACATGAAGCAGTAAGTATAACCTTGCCTTTAGGAATTTGTTTATCATTTCTCTTTTGCCCTTCTTCTTATCAATTTTTTGTTACGCAGATGTTGCTCGGTTGCCGGATGCAGTTCCTCGACTCAAGGAGTGGGTCGAGGGGATGGTGTCGCAAAAACCTTATTTCGAGCGCGTCGTGTAAGCTTTTGAAGGGCCGATGCGAGGCCCGATCTCATGGTGAGATTTTTTCTTTAATTTACATTTGACCTTATTTTTCACGACGTCGATTTCTAACTTGTTTTACTTCCCTTTTTGTAGGTTTATCGAAAGATGTTGAAATGAGGCATCCACCAGCTGATGATGATATTTACATCGAGCCCCCTACTTCAAAGCAAGATAAAAAGAAGAAAAGGAAAAAGTCTCCGAATTCTCGGGGCTTTGAGAAGAAGAGGCCAAAGAAAAGGTTGGCGTGTAAGCCCAAGGGAAGTGCCAGCGATCGAGCATTGTCCCCCGAATCACTCCATCGATTAAGGGATGAGTCCTAAAGGGGAGAAGAAGACTTCGATCTAGTGGCTAGTATGTTGTCACAGCTCGAAGGGCAAGGGGCCTTTGAACCAGGGGTAGGTGAAGTCGATTTTCATCATGTCGGGGAAGCCGAGGTGGAGGCAGGAGCTGAGGCTTCCCGTGATGCGGGAAAAGCGCCGCAAGAAGCACTCGGTCCGATAGATATTGTCGAATATCCCTCGTTCACAGAAACAATGTTTAACGAGGCACAAGTAGCAAAAGAACGGCCCATCGAGGGAGCCCATAGATCGAAAAACCCTTTTTGTGGTTTTTTTTATGGTGTGGATTCGACAGCCACGGAGGATGCTATTGTATTTGGCAATTTAGAGATACCGAGGAAGAGCTCACCCTCTGAAACAAGCGGGCCTTCCTCGAGCCCAAAATTGGTCGATCGATTCCCTGCCCCGAGTGCATATCCTGATCGGAAATGCATCGTTATCTTTTCCCTTCCTGAGGATGCCCGGGTTCTTTCCGCCCCCGTAGGGGTGGCCAGCTATCTTTGGTGCTTGGTGACCGAAGAGGATCAGGCCAAAATGAACGAGGTGAAAGCGCCCTGCCTATTCAACGAAACTTAACAGGTGTTGAATCGGGTAACTTTGGATGTCCCTTTATTATGTACTTAGATTTTGTCGTAAGTAATCTTAACATTTTCCTTTGTGCTTGCAGACCTCGGTACTTCATCACGAGACTTTTCTCCGATATCAGGAAGAGTTCAAACGCCATGAGGCCGAGACTAGGGAGCTTACTGAGAAGAAAGACACCTTTAAACTTCTTAATGAGCAGCTCGAATGGGAGGCTAAGAGCCTCCGTGCCGAATTGGAGGTTTCTCAAAAGAATCCTTCTGACTTGGTCGAGCAGGTAAAATGGTCAAAATCCGCAAGTCCAGCAAAAACTCGATCGAATTGATCAGCTTCGAACTGAGATAGATGTAATCAAAGCTGAGGTTGATGAATGGAGAGGCAAGATGGATCGTCTAGCCTCGAAAAAAGAGGCAGTTCGAGCACAACTAACTTCAGCCGAAACCCAGCTAAGAGCCGCAAAGTAAAGGGCCGAGATCCATACCAAAAGGGTCGAGGGGCTTCAATCTCGGCTAGGTTCAGTCATCTCAGATCGAGATAATCTGGCCAAGGAGCTTAAAACGGCCAAGTCGGAAAGTCATCATGATCAAAGCCGAAGTTGATGAAATGGTGGCCCAGTACAAGGCTGATGCGGAAGTGGCTCAAGGCCAAACAAAGAATACAGTCGAGCATATGAAAGGGCAATCCCGTAGGCAGGCCCTCGAGGAAATCCACGCTCGAGGTTTGACTTATCTGGGGAGATTGAGGATGCCAAGGTGTTTGAAGCCGAGGCTAGGAAATTGGCCTATCCCGAAGAGGATGATTCTGAAGGTTCAGTCAAGTCCGAGGAATGAGAAGACCCCGAAAATCCCGATGACGAGGCGGGATCCGGTCAAGATTAGGTCGCTTCTGTTCGACTTTATTCCTTTCTGTACCTAATATTTTGTGTCAAGGCTGCTCGGCCTTTGTAAAAATTTGTATCGGGGTTATTCAACTCTTGTAAAAAGAATTTTATATATATATATATGAGGCTTTTTTCCCTATCACGGCTTTCGAATTTTTCCTTTATTTTTTTATTTGTATTCGCAAAGATCAAAATACCTTAGCATGTAATAGTTAGGTTGTGTTCGAAAGTTCAAACAAACCTTGCCTTTAACATTATTTGGTTTTGAGGTGTTGTGGAGATTCGGTGTTACCGAAAACTTTTTCCCAAATTAGTTTAGGTTTATAGTTTGCTGAGGGTCGCCTTTAGAACCAGTTAAGAAATTTCAAGGCCTTGTAGTTTTTTACGGGCTTCAGACGTCTCCGAGCCATGTTTATGTGGCCGTAGCCTTTATAGTTTGGGTGTTGTCCCGTGTTAATATCATTATCTCGAGTTATCTAGGTTTGCCTAAGATGGCAGTCCCCGAGTTAGGTGGCCTTAGCCTATAAATTTCGGGGATTGCCTAATAGGTCTTATACCCCAAGGTCTAATAGCTTGGACCATCCGAGTTTGTTTTTAGGACGGCAGTTCCCGAGTGAGAGAGTGAGTATTCGAACTCAAGTTAAGGTGGCCCTTGGGCTCGTTTCTTTTAGGGGATCAGAAGCAGGGAATTCCTTGAGAAATGTAAAGGAAAAGTTTTAAAAGACATGACATTTGCAAGGAAGAGACTTCTCTTTATTCTTGTGCATAATAGTAATACATGTGTACATGCTTTGAGATAGGGTTCTGTTTGGCCCTTACATTGAATCCTATCGATCGAGACCCTTCAATCCTGAAGTCTCTTTCCATGCTAAAGTCGATATCAGAGGATAACGTCCCCAATGCTCGTGGTTGATCGAAGAGAGGTCTCGAATGTTGTTTTGATCATCATCACTGGTTCGTTACCGGCCTTCAATTCTAAGTTAGCACGATTTACTTATTGCCTCATAAAAAACCTTGTCGTAAAACCCATTTGGGACAAAACTGGTTCAAGGGAAAAAGAGCGCAACGCGTGCTTTCAGACCTAACATCTCTTATCGTCTCTTGTTAGCTATCTGCAATCGTTAGTTTAAAATGTAAACAAAAGAAAATACGAGGTCGTACCTTAGCAGTAATATCGCTTCAAGTGAGTTATATTCCAACTGTTCGGTAATCGTTCACTGTTCATCTCTCCAAGCTTGTAGGATCCTTTTCCGGTGATTTCAACGATATGATACATTCCTTCCCAGTTTGGTCCCAACTTTCCCTTGTTCAAGTTTCGGGTGTTCGGTGTGACATTTCTTAGCACTAAGTCCCCGACGTTGAAGTATCGAAGGTTGGCCCTTCTATTGTAATATCTCTCGATCTGTTACTTTTGGGAAGCCAACCGAACAAGGGCATTCGCACCTTTCATCCAACAGTTCCAAGCTCGTATTCATTGCCTCGTCATTTGATTCCTTTGTTGCATATCAAAATCTGGTACTTGGCTCTCCGACTTCGACCAATATTAGAGCTTCGGTGCCGTAAACCAATGAAAACGGGGTGGTCCCAATACTGGACTTTGAGGTCGTACGGTATGCCCATAGGACTTCGGGTAGGATTTCCTTCCACCTTCCTTTGGCATCGGTTAACCTTTTTTTGAGGTTTTGGAGTACAGTTGTGTTGGTCGATTCGACTTGTCCGTTCCCACTGGGGTGATAAGGTGTTGACAAGATCCATTTGATCTTATGATCCTCGAAAAACTTAGTCACTTTGTTGCCGATAAATTGTTTCCCGTTGTCACATACGATTTCGGATGGCATTCCGAACCGACATGTGATGTGGTCCCAAATAAAGTCGATGACCTCCTTTTCCCTAACCTTCTCATATGCCTGGGATTCCACCCACTTAGAAAAATAATCAGTCATAAACAATATAAATTGATCTTTACCCGGTGCCCACGGGAGGGGGCCAATGATGTCCATTCCCCACTTCATGAACGACCATGGTGATAAAACCGAGTGGAGTATCTCCCCGAGTCGATGGATCATCGGAGTGTGTCTTTGGCATTCATCACATTTTCGAACAAACTCCTTTGCGTCTTTTTCCATGTCGATCCAATAATAACCGGCTCTGATTATTTTTCGAATTAGTGATTCGACGGCCGAATGATTTCCACAGGTACCCTCGTGGATTTCCCTCGAAACATACTCAGTATCGCCCAGCCCTAGACCTATTGCAAGTGGGCCATCAAACGTTCTTCTGAACAAGGTTCCGTCTTCGGACAGGCTAAATCGGGTCATCTTTGTACGCAGGGCCCTCGACTCTTTTGGATCCGAGAGCAGTTTACCGGATCTGAGGTATTCTACGTACTTATTCCTCCAATCCCAAGTTAGGCTCGTCGATTTGATCTCAGCGTGGCCTTCTTCCACCACTAATCTCATAAGTTGTACGACTTCTCCCGAGTTGAATTCATCGTCTTCGACCGATGACCCCAAGTTAGCAAGGGCATTGGCCTCGCTGTTTTGATCCCGAGATACATGTTGCAAAGTCCATTCTTTGAACTGATGTAATGTCCCCTGTAATTTGTCCAAGTACCTTTACATCCGTTCCTCTGACCTCAAATGTTCTATTAACTTGGTTTACCACAAGAAGGGAGTCGCATTTGGCTTCGATCACTTCCGCCCCAAGCTCTTGGCTAGTGCAAGGCCTGCAATCATGGCCTCATATTCGGCCTCGTTGTTAGTCAATTTCATAGTCTTAATATATTGTCTAATTATATTACCTGTTGGTGACTTTAACACGATGCCAAGCCCGGACACTTTTGCATTTGAGGCGCCGTCCGTGAAGAGGGTCCAGACTCCCAAGGAAGTTCCTGAGTTAATCAACAACTCTCGACCTCGGGTATCAGGACCAGTGTAAAGTCGGCCACAAAATCTGCCAAAATTTGAGTCTTAATTGTGGTCCGAGGTCGATACTCAATATCGTACCCACTTATTTCTATGGCCCATTTGACCAGTTGACCCGGAAGTTCGGGCTTATGCATAACATTCCCCAATGGGTAAGTAGTTACCACACATATGGGATGACATTAGAATTACGGTATTAACTTCCTAGAGGCGCTTAACAAAGCGAGCGCCAGTTTTTCGAGCTGAGGGTACCTAGTTTTTGCCTCACCTAAGGTTGTACTAACATAGTAAATTGCAAATTACATACCTTGATCTTCTCGAACTAGGACTCCAGTTACCGCTATCTCTGAGACCGCCAAGTACAAACATAGTTGTTCGTCCTCCTTCAGTGTTTAGAGTAGGGGTAGGCTTGATAAATAACTTTTGAGTTCCTCCAATGCTTGCTGGTACTCCGAGGTCCACGAAAAGTCGTTCTTCTTTTTCAACAGTGCGAAGAATTGGTGGCTTTTGTCGGATGACCTCGAAAATAAATTGCCCTAGGGCGGCCATTCGCCCGGTTAACCTTTGCACGGCCTTTACATTGTCCACGATCGTGATATCTTCGATGCCTTTGATCTTATCAGGATTGATCTCAATTTCCCGATTGGATACCATGAATCCGAGGAACTTACTCGACTCTACTCGAAACGCACATTTTTCTGGGTTTAGCTTCATGTTGTACTGCTTCAATATACTGAATGTTTCCTACAAATGTCTTAAATGGTCCTATGCTCGCAGGAACTTAACTAACATGTCATTCATGTAAACCTCCATCGATTTTCCTATTTGTTTCTCGAACATCAAATTTACTAAGCTTTGGTACGTGGCACCAGCATTTTTTAATCGAAACGGCATTACGTTATAACAGTATGTGCCATACTTAGTGATGAAGAAAGTTTTTTCCTGATCACCCAGGTCCATCCATATTTGGTTGTATCCGGAATAGGGGTCGAGAAAACTGAGTGTCTCATGGCAGGCCGTAGCATCGATAATACGGTCGATGTTGGCAAAGGAAAAGAGTCTTTGGGGAATGATTTATTCAAATCTTTATAGTCAACACACATTCTTAATTTATTTCCCTTTTTAGGGACTATCACTATGTTTGCTAACCAATCCGGGTATTTGACCTCCCGAATAGACCCTATTTTGAGAAGTTTAGATACATCATCCTTGATGAAAGCATGATTGATCTCGGACTGGGGTCTCCTCTTTTTGTTTAACCGAATGGAACTCCAGGTAGGCTCAGCTTGTGAGTGCTATCTCTAATGGGATACCTGTCATATCAAGGTGGGACCAAGTGAAACAGTCTTTGTTAATTCTAAGAAATTGAATGAGTTTTACCCTGAGCTCGGAGCTTAGCCTCATGCCCAGGTATACCTTTCGATCGGACAAGTTTTCTCGCAATATGATTGTTCCAGTTCCTCACCCGTCGATTTAGTGGCGTCAAAATCATCGGGGGCTATAAAAGATCTAGGAATCCCATAATCATCATCCTCGACTTCCCCTTGTTTGTTTAAATTTGCCGAAGATGGTATTAGTAATTGCTATTTTGCCCCGTTTTTGACCACCTTTTTGGGGCCTTCGATGTTGAACTGTAGATGTCGGTCTCACCTCTTCAATCGTGAACAATTCTTTTGCAGCCGGTTGTTCCCCATAGACCATTCTAACTCCGTCAGGTGTTGGAAATTTCAATGCCCGATACAACGTTGAAGGCACCGCCCTCATACTGTAGATCCATGGCCTTCCGAACAAAGTGTTATACCTCATGTCTCCTTCGACTACATAAAACTTAGCTTCCTGTATGGTCCCGGCGGTGTTTACCGGTAATATTATCTCACCCTTAGTGGTTTCACATGCCATGGTGAATCCGTCTAGAACTACGACTGCAGGCACGATTTGGTCTTGTAGGCCGAGCTGCTCCACGACCCTCGATTGGATAATGTTGGCCGAGCTACCTGGATCAATTAACACACATTTAACTCGAATTTTATGTACGATTAAGATATTACCAGTGCATCATTGTAGGGCTGTACAATCCCTTCCGCGTCCTCGTCGTTGAAAGATAAAGTTCCTTGTGATACATAGTCTCGAGTTTGTTTCTCCTTAGTGATGGATACTTTGGTGGGTTTCATCATCGGCCCCTGAGGGATATCGACCCGCCGATGATCATGTTAATGACGTGTTGTGGTTATTCTTGTTCTGTCTGTTTGTTAGAATTCCTATTCCTGAAATGATTCTTGGCTCGGTCGCTCAAGAATTCTCGAAGATGCCCGTCATTGAATAGTCGGTCTGCTTCCTCTCTCAGTTGTCGATAATCTTCCATTCTGTGACCGTGAGTGCCATGATATTTGCACATCTGGTTAGGATCCCTTTGGGTTAGATCGGATTGTAGAGGTCGAGGCTATTTGGTATCTTTGATGCACCTGATAGTGATACAATGGCGGCAGCATCTACATTAAAGTTGTATTCCGATAGCCTTGGTGCTTCTTTAGGCCTTATGGACCTATCGAAGCTGTTTTTGGTCATGAGTCCCCGGTTGCTTTGGCCTTGGTCATTTCTCCTTTCATTTCTCATAGAGTTCTGCCAGACCCACTTCTTCTTCGGTCTCTATTATATGGCTGATACCGATCCCTGTTTGGCCTCGGTTTGCGATCGATATCTCTTTTGACTCTGACTAGGGTACAACGAGATAGACAAACCCCGAAGAGGCCCCGAGCTGATCATCTTTGACTCTGATTTTTGATTGATACCGGTTATGCACGTCGGCCCATGTAACGGTCGGGTATTCTATTAAGTTCTACTTTAGTTGTTGTGAAGCCACCAAGCTCCAAATATTAAGTCCCTGAGTGAAAGCCTGAACAGCTCAATCATCAGTGACTGGCGGCAGATCCATTCGTTCCATTTGAATCCGGGATATGAACTCTCTGAGCGTCTCGTTATTATTTTGTTTGACTTTGAAAAAGTCCGATTTCCTAGTCTCAACCTTGATGGCGTGTGCCTTTATGAAAGAATCTGCAAGCATAGCAAATGAGTTAATAAAATTAGGAGGTAAATTGTGATACCATATGAGAGCTCCCTTTGACAGGGTCTCCCTAGATTTTTTCAACAGAACAGACTCGATCTCATCGTCCTCCAGGTCGTTCCCTTTGATAGCGCATGTATACAAGGTTACATGCTCGTTTAGGTAGGGCGTTCCATTATATTTGGGTATTTCGGGCATATAGAATTCCTTGGGGATCGGCTTCGGAGCCACGCTTGGTGGAAAAGGTTTTTGCAAGAACTTCCTGGAATCCAGGCCCTTCAATACCGGTGGTGCTCCTGGGATTTGGTCTACCCTAGGTTTTAACCTTTTTGTCTTTAACCTCGATCTTCTTCTCCCCTGATTCTCTCCATTTTCTCAGCTCCTCGAGCATCTTTATAATCTCGGGGTTAGCCCCCGATTCATGTTCGTTTGACCTTTCTACAATCGGTTCATCCCTGCGGGTGACTTCCCAAGGAGGATCGGGCTCAACCCTGCTCGGTGCACGGCTTCACTTCTTTAACTGAGCTATCGCCGCTTGTTGAGCCTATAACATTTCGAAGATCACTCGTAGGCTGATCCAGTCTTCTTCAACGTTTTGTGTGTTTCGAGTTGCCGATCAGGCTCCTCCACGAACGCTATTTTCGGGGTCGATAGGCAAGTTTGCATCGATAGCCAAATGCGAATTAGCATCATTCGGATCTGCAATCGAATTTCCAGCGGGATCAGCAGGCGGTATCTCGTCACCGGGCGCTATGTTGTTATTTTCACCTTGGTAACCAGACTCATTGTCAACATGCATAGGTGCCGATTGAGAGTTTGACATTTTTGTACTATAGCTTGGAATCAAAGACACTTCAAAGAGCAAGTGTAAAGCAGTATGTGTTATAGAGATTTGTATCAAATAACCACTATTATCCTTAGCCCACGGTGGGTGCCAAACTTTTTACCCTCAAAATTTGATAACAATTGAATTTATACGCGGTTTTAAGGATACGTTATCTAACTTGATACAAAAATATAAAATCGGATTAAAATTAAAATTAATGATAAAAGATAAATGTAAACCACATAAGTTAAGCAGTCTTGGCCTTGAAGGTTGATCGCACTTGGGCCAAGAAATGTTGCAATCAGTGCCGGAATAGAGTGGTGAGATAATAACAACTAAAAAGAACAGTATATAGCTTTAGAATGCCAGTAAAAGTTCCATTTACAAATAATCAAACCCCTCTTTATATAGTAGAGGAATCCTACTTTAGGTACAATTTTGTATAAGGTAAAAGATCTCATGATTTGCTAATTAAGCGGTTCCATTGATAGGCGCCGAGATTCCCACCGTGATGCACGACCGGCTATGGATATTTCGGCCTTCCGTTATTTTTATTCGATGATGTTCTCTCGAGCTTATTCGGGGTCAGAGTCAGGATCGATTCCGTGATCATGGGCTCAATGTTCTCGGGGACGGACATTTTGACCTCGTGTTCTGGTTCTATGAGACTCGGGGTCGATCTTTAACCCTTCGCATTCCGAGCCCGATTTCGACCGTATACGCCTCCAATTCCACAGGAACTCAATGAAATCTTCACCACCCCCATGATCAGAATCTCCCAACGTTCCCCGGTCTTCTACTGTGTTACCCAAATAATATCCGGAACTAGCAATTTTGTGTGGGCAAAATTTCTAGGAAAATATTGGCTTAAATTTTCGGCCACCTTGTTTTTTTCCTCTAGGTGGAAAACCTTATGTATTTATAGCACAAGTTTTAAGAGTTAAAATCCTTTTCCAAAACCTGTTGAGTTTTCTTTCCACCAAGAAAAGGATTCATTTATTTCCTATTATTTAGGCACGGCAGAGACCACAGAATTTAATTAACAAGGCTTCCAATTATGGAAGTAATTTGTAATTTTCGAAATCAATATCCACCATAATTAATTACGAATTATTAAAAATTCATACTTGCACTCCTTATTCAATTTTGAATTCATCCATTAGATCTAATTTAACTCCCCATGTTAAGATTTAGATACTAATCAATTTAAATTAAATTACTGACGATTTAATTTATTGATTATTTCCTTTAGACTTTCGCTTAACTTATTTCATGTATCGGATGCAAAATCCACCGGCCGGGTTTACACATGAAAACTTATAAGCTTTCATAAAGGTGTATCATCAATCTCTAAACCGAGACATGGATTCCATCAACTAACTATTATTTTTCCAATATACATTATTATTATCCAGTTTACCAGGCATATTAACTCACGAAAGAATCTCGCCTTTTAATAAATCAAAATAATAATAATATACACATTAAATAATAATTATATCAAGATTAAGAGTATAAGTACATTTAATGGCTAGAGAGTTTATTTTATTAAGTCAGTATAAAATACTTGTCTCTACTCGGTCTGCTCAATACATACAAAATGTACTAGCATAAGAAGTTGAATTAAACCATTCTCATAATCAAGAGAAATTATATTTAATCTTGTACTACAATCATCCATGATGGTTTGTCCAATTCTACTGTTAGATTGTGAACTCAAGTTTTATACTTATAAGAACCAATGATTTAATCTTCCGTGTGTAAGCTAAACTCTATATACTAAATCATTTACTATATAAGAAAGAACGCAGACAAGTATATGATCTACTTATAACTTTATTAAAACTGAATAAATAATTATTTCATAATAAATATTATATCTAAATCAAACCCATGATTAATAGTATATATCCCAACAATCTTCCACTTAGACTTTTAACCATAACAATTATTAGAATATATTATATCTAAATGAATAGTTAATAGTATATGCTCCAACAACTAACCCTCCTGCGGTTTGAGATATTAGACTTTTTCAAGACTTATTTTTAGTTTCTTGGTTTCCTTTTGGGCTCGTTAATTCTTTTGTAATGCAATTTATAAAACTTGAAATTTCTCTTTGTATTGTACAAAAATTCGCTCTATAATTAATTTGTAATACAAATTTCAACACAATAGAGGCCTCTGAAACATTTTTCCCCTACTTTTTTTTTTATTTAAAGTGTGTTTCGAACGTATACATAATTAGTTGGTATAACTGTTCGGGACTTGCCTGTATGATTGGGTTGAGTCCTAAGACTCAAGGGTGTTTCAGCATACATTAAACCCAAAATGAAATTGCAAGTTTTTGCTGGTATTTGGTACTAGGAAACTACCCTCCACAAATGCGATATATAGGTCGCAAACGTGAAGCTAAACCGCGATAACAAAGGCCTCGTGACAACCAACTATTTTTTACCAATTTGTGGATGGAGCTGTCGATTTAGGATTTCAAATAGAGTCATACTGACCTCCAAATAAAAAGGTAATGATATGATAATTATACTTAATTTTGGTTGAATTTGAACCACAAAAACATGGGATTCATGAGGTGAAGTGACCCTTTTCTTTTTGAGGAAAAAGTACTCGTCCTGGTATATTAAGGTTAGTTAAAAAAACAGGTCACTTTAGTAGGTTAGGTTATAACTCGTTTAGTCGATTTATTGACCTAATTCACATTATTGTTTCCTACATTAAACTGGTAGAACAAATTTGCACAGTTGGTAATTGATCTAAAACCATCCTTATTTCACTCGACAAGTCCATGTGTTACTCGGTGCAAATTTTCTGGAGATAATTGAACAGCTAAAATTGCTTCAATCTTCCACAAATATTTAAGAAACAAACTACAATCTTTTTATTGGTGCACAACTTAGAAGCAATATACATTATTTTGCCTGTATATTCTATTTTTTTGCTACAAGTAGACGACATAGAAATGTTTGAATATGCCAATTATATTGATATATTTAATTACTGCTTCATAGCAAAACTCGAACAGAGAATCGTTGGGATGTTTCTCTCTAATGTTACAATTTTGAATACATTCAAAATATGAATTGTAAGCTATTAGCTCTACTATATATATAACAAAGTTCGTTTTAATGTCGAATATGAGAGGATAAAAATCACTCCCTAACACAAAATGATTATCCGAACCACTTGCCAAAATCTAAACAAAACAATTTTGTTAGTATTATGTAGTAAATATATTTTTCATTTTAAAGATGTAATAACTAAAAACTGAATCATATTTAATATTGTTTTCTTTTAAAAGACAATTAATTAAGAAAAGATAGCAACTTCGGCTTAGCAATAAAAATTAAAGTAAAAGAAAAACAAAGTGTGAAATAATAATCCCTCTTTTGTCTCTTCAGTTCAGGTCTCCATAAACTTTCCGCATAGTTAATCTCAGAAGAACGAAAGTTATATTTTGTTCATCATCAGAGACAAAAGAGGTCTTTATTTCATAATAGCAATCTAAAAATAAAAGAAAATCAAATGACGATAAACTAAAGATCCATTCCCACTTCATATAAGACAATTATAAGAAAGATTAAGCTGCACAATTTGAGAAGAGAGTTGATTGACATTAGAAGAAGCAATTTCTGTAACCCTAGCATAGATACAGAGACATGGTGGCTTCTTTTATAAGGGCAAAGTGAGGCGAATTATAGAATTAGAGCCCTAGGCAGTTTTGGGGTACACTTTGTTTGGGCTCTTTACTATTATTTCAGCCCATCCTTTGTTTGGGTCACCGACGTGTGTTTTGAAAATGACATCAATTAGTCATTCTAAAGGGTTATTATTTAGAAATTAGTCAATATATCCTGAGTTATAATTTTTCAGTTTAATTTCTCCGGACAACAAATACCTTGAATTATTTTGAAATTAAGATTTTTAGTTTAAATTTCAGGACAAAATACGTACTGACTAATCCCTAAATAACACTTCCCCTATTTTGACCCACACTAAAATCTCTATAAGCAAGCTTAAGCTACGAAATTTAACCGAAATGAACTATTTATCAATTTTGCAGGAATCAATAAGATAATAAAAATTATAGGAGTATGTATTTTTGTTGATATTACAAGTAGGACAATGAAAATTTGGGAATATTAGTGGATCAAATAGCACAATTATTTATGTTCTAAACATTTGTAATCTAGGACAACCACATAGACGCTTTATTTGTTGGGAATAAACCCCCTACAGAAATAATATTCACAGTAATAAAAGCGGAATAATAACGTAGCACCGAGATACGGTAATTAACAAGAATAAAAGAGTGACAACGACACCAAGATTTTTACGTGGAAACCCTTCTGAATAAGGGAAAAAACCACGGCCCGAGACGAGCAACTGATATCACTATAGTAAGGAATTTTACACTTTGTAGATCCGAGTAAAATACTCCAAAGACCACAACAACGCTCAAAAGAAACAACCCTCTTTTGATATTCTCACCTCACTATAATATCGCTCACTCTCTATTTTTCCTCACAGACTTGTCTTGAAACCTCACTCTTTCTTTCTCTCTTTGTTGGTGTGTAGAAATGAGAGTTGAAGCTCTCCTTTTATAGCCAAAGCCTCACTCTCCAAAGCCTACTATATTTGACAATTTGTACACACTTTTCCTTCTTTTTCTTCAATGTCAACAAAGTTGGCTACCAACCAAAGACATTCAACAAAGTTGGCTACCAACCAAAGACATTCAACAAGGTTGGCTACCAACCAAAGAAATTCAACAAAGTTGGCTACCAACCAAAGAAATTCAACAAAGCACATGCCAATTACTTTGGCTTTTGAATGAGATGGAACTTATCAATCTCCCCCTCCAGTCTCATTCATCTAGAGGAGGAAGCACTGTCTTCTAGTTTGAGTGCATGCCGACAAGTTCTTTGCATAGCTCGAACTTGTCTCTTGGTACCACCTTGGTTAACATATCAGCAGGATTTTCACTCGTGTGAATCTTTTTGACCTGTAAAGATTCGTTCTCCACTTGCTCACGAATCCAATGATATCTCACATCTATATGCTTTGTTCTTGCATGGTACATGGAGTTCTTGCTCAAGTCTATTGCACTTTGACTGTCACAATAGACGACATACTCCTTTTGATGCAATTCCAGCTCTTGAAGAAACCGCTTGAGCCATACCATCTCCTTGCCAGCTTCTGTAGCGGCAATGTACTCTGCTTCAGTTGTTGAAAGTGCAACACACTTCTGCAATTTAGACTGCCATGATATAGCTCCCCCTAAAAAA